>JAHBCN010009662.1:34538-49179 GCA_019359885.1 Listronotus oregonensis
AGTTCCCAAACATCCCCCCTTTAAAAAGAAATTAGTTGCACTTAACAAAGAAGGTTCTAAGTAACACCACCAATTTAACATTAACTTTTCCATTAACTAAACTATTTTAATTTTAGACAAGGAAGGTGATGAGTATATCGCAAGAGGCTGCCTTGATCCTCCAGCAGTTGGTTGCAGCGCCATCGCTAAGACAGTTGGCTGGATCTCTGATGCTTCCAGTTCCGATCCTCATTCAGTCAGCGATATTAACTGTGTCACTTGCGACACCGAAAAATGTAACTCGGCCTCCAAAATTGCCGGTTTTACACTCCTTGGAGTTTTACTCGCCACGTTTGCTTTCTTGTTTTAATGTATTTTGTTTGAATTAAGCTTGTTTTATTTTATAAGAACGTGCAAATAATTGAAGTGATATCTAAAAAAGGAAAAAAAATCTTTTTTGCCTGCGAAACATTATTTTAATCACAAATAAAAATGCTTTAAAAACCCACATTTTTAGTTAATTATTTGGTTATTTTGCTAGGCAATTCTCGAATCAATTTGGTTATATTATTAAACATTGAGCATTCATAAAAAATTACCCTTACTTATAAAGTTTTGGGTAAAAGATAATTTATGTATTTCATGCACAAAAGAGGGGTAAATTTCATTTTGGATAGCAATTTTTTGAAATTATTTTCTTTTGTGTAAAATTAACACCAGATTATAATATTAAAAGGACAGTAATTTGCGCGTTCACTACCATTATGTATTTACCCATGTAACTTATAAATATATCTATTATATATTGTATATGTATTTTTAATAATAAGATTATTTTTTTGTTTTTTTTTTTGTTTATTCTTACGTAAGTTTTGTCACTTTATGCTTATTCTTTTTTATGTTCGTTACACTATTCTGTTTATAAAAATAATGATTGCATTTATACACATTTTTTATAAATTTAGCTTAAGAGTTAGTTTATATTTTTATAAATCCTTTTCTCTCAATTTTCTAACGTTATCCCCAAACAAGTAAGATAAGTGTGCTTTAGGAGACAACATGTTAAAATAATTAATACACAAAAAGGACCTAAGAAGGATTTAGACAACTAATAATGTATTGGGTCAAAAATTAATAGCTTTTTGTTTTTAGTTTATCATTTCTTATAAATACCTTCTAGAAGCATTATATGTTCTATTTATTTATCTTCACAAGGTAATAAGTGTTAGTTTAAAATATTATTAGCCCTAAAAACGCTTGTAGAAATGTAATAATAATTGTTGTCTGTAGCAATTAGTGTCTTAAGCGTTAAAATTAATAAGTTTATTATTTAAGTGTAACTTAATTTTACTTAGAACTTATAACTTATTTCCTTTAAAAAAAAATCATGCTTTTATATTTAAAGACCAAAAATTTATAACAATAATATATTTTTATATTACACGTTTCCCATAAAATCATAAAATGTAATATTGTTTATTTTAAAATATATACCCAAACATAATTATATTAAAATATATATTACACTGTTTTTAATACATAAAGTCTATATGAATTACCAAACATGATCTATAAAAAACCATTAATATAATATTAGTAATAATTTTGTTGTACGAGGCAGAGATAAATGAACATTTTTATGAAAACCGTTTAAAACACATTTAAAGAATAAATTAGCTGCATATTAAAACGTTTGGTTTTTTTTTAATTTATAAACCTAGCACTGTTAAAAACAATTCCTCAATAATTTTTAGGCATAACATTTACCAGTGTTAAAATGTAAAAGAGTAATTTATAGTATACTACCTTATTATTGCTCTAAAATGTATCTCTACCCAAAAAATATAGTTTTACAAAAAAAGCACCAGCTATTCTGGCGAACTTCACGAATTTCTTTATGTTATTTAGTATTACCAATTTTTTCCCCATGGCATGTGGGCCTGGACGCTATGCGTAATGTGAATTCAAAACCATGACATACAGTAAAATTTTTAAACAAGATCGTAATCCAACGATTTTGCTTATGCTTTTAAATTAAATAACCATGTTCGAGCGATATTTGTATAAACCCTCAAAAATTGTTAATTTAATATGACAGAAGGGCAAAAATAATACCTATATCCTTTTCATTTTGCTCTGCCTTGTAGGGAATCATCTGTTACCATAAAAATTAAACAACTGTGGCTTGTGTTTAACAATATTATTATATATCTAATATATATATTTACAATGAACACAAATTCAAGATTTCATGTCTACTCTGCGTCGATCACGCCTTTAAATTTTAAAATAAATAATATTTCTCACTACGTGAGTAAATTCATTTTGGCGTACCTTAGAACTTTTTTATCTTCGACGTCTTTGATGTGGCTTTTTTTTACTCGCAAATCTTGTATTTATGTACAAAAGAACTTACGTCCTAAAATTTTGTTATAAACCAGCTCAGTTTATTGAATATTTGTCAAAATTTGATGTTAAAATACGTGTAGCATCAAAGTGTTGTGATTTTTTTTTTGTTTCTACTTATGTATAATAAAAATTTTGTTTCTTATAGTTGTTAGTTTGACTTTAGTTTGTAAATATCGTAAACACGTACACCTATAAAACTTAAAATAGTCTTGTCAAATTTGCTAGGGGCAAGGAAGAACTCGGCCGATGATAAGAATTAAACAGCTACCATAAAAATATGACAAAAAAAAAGGTATGTAAACTTGCCGATCGTTAAAGAACGGGTCGTAAATCCGATAAAAAAACTGGGCCGTTTATAAAAATGCAACATCATTTAGGGTTATAGACATTTATTTAGGAACAATGAAGACCGGGAAGACATTATGATACCTATTATTATATTATATTAATGGAAGAAAATAAAAAGCTGCTTTGTACCTAAGTACCTGACAAAATTTGACCACCGGCCGAGTTTACAAGTGTGACTACAGGTAATAAAATATTCGCTGTGACTAGAGTCCCGACTCGGGATTCATATCCAGTCCCGAATAACGTCACTAAATGCTCTGTCGGGACGGACAATTGGTTCCGATTTAGCAACTATCTCAGTCCCGAATAACGTCATTAAAATAAAAATATTGAAGGCATGCTTTACATTTTATTGAGATGATGCCAGATCCTAAAATTGTTTCGCATAACATATAGTCTAAGAGCCGAAGAGAGTTCGTCTTCACCCATCTGTTAACCGGATGAAACCCATTTTTTTTGTTAATCTTACACATAAACAAATGAATTTTGACTATATTGCCTATCAAAATATGGTCAAGACTATTTTTAATTAAAACAACTTTAATCAACTTTTTATTTAACTTTGACTACATGATAACTACTTAAATTTTGTATAGATCGAAATTTTGAACCGTACAAAACATGCCTAGCTGGTCTTGCCCGCTTATTTTTAGTTAAGACTATCTGGCAAGCAGGTGCAAACAGGTAAGTTTTATATATTTTGATAGGCAATATAGTCAAAATGCATTTGTTTATGTGTAAGATTAACAAAAAAATGAAACCCATTTTTCCGGTTAACAGATGGGTGAAGAACGATCTCTTTTCGGCTCCTCTACTAATACCACACATTTCGCACAGAGATTTATTGGGGTCCCTTTTATACAACATTTTTTGCAGAATATTTCAGCCGTTTTCAGTCAAGAATGGTCAAATTAAGAAGAGGTCATCTTCTGGATCCACGACGTCAGACGCTTTCTATGGGTTAATTTCTGTATGACAATCCTCAACCTTTTCACCAGTTTGAATCGCATAATATGCTGCCTTCTTTTCTCTTAAAATTCGACATTTTTTCTTTTTTTCGTTTTACACCTATGTAAGATAAAGCCAACTTTATTTTTTATTTTCTTCTTTATAGCGATTGCAGTAAGATCAGAACCTGGTCTACCTGTTTTTAATAATCTTAGACATTGTATCGAGTCTATATCCACAAAATTAGATTTGTTTTCAATAATATTTCCATTTTCCAAAATTTCATTTGGTTCTGTTTGGCATTCGTTTTTAAAATTTGGCTTTGATCAATATATGAACAGTTACTTATAATAATAATTTTTGGGTTATCCGTGTTAGCAAAATTTAAAATTTTTCAATGTCCATAATAAAATAGTCATCACCAAGCCCAATTACATATTGAACTTGATTTATAGCTGAAATTTCCACGTTAGATACTCGAACAATTCAGTAATCCCTTCAATTTAATAATGAAGGAAAATTATTGGTATTTCACAATTGATATTTTTATTAGTTCCATTGGGGGTACCTAGTTCAACATTAAAATTAATATTAAAATTTTGACTCGGGAGCGTAATCTTGGGGACCGCATGCGGATCCCGACTCGGGATTCACATACGGCCCTACAAAACCACTGCGATGACATCATTTAATGACGTTATTCGGGACTGGACATAGATCCCGAGTCGGGACTCTAGACCAGGGCCATATTTAGGTGGTGGCGCCAAGGCCAAGGGCGCAGCTACCTGGGGGCGCAAAATCGGCTATGAATTTTTTTTATCAGTTGTCTGTACCGTCTTCATATTATCAATATTTTTTATTGACAAAATTAATCAAATAAATAAATTACAACAGAACAGTTTTATAACAAATTGTCAACTTAGATTTTGTATTGTATTGTATTGTAATGAAAGGGGTCGCTCGGCTCTAGTGTAGCCCTCCTTCCTTCGACCTAAAGAGATTTTTTGTGAATACCCTTCGTTGGTTAGTGCCCGGTAATTCCTATACCTTTAGCAAAGATCAGGATACTACGCGGTGCAAGTTAAATAATATCTCTAGAAGTAAGATATACCCCTTCGAGGTATCTAAGCCGTTGTCGGGTCAGTTCTCTGCATTCACAGAGAATTTGTTCCGCAGTTTCGTTTTCTTCATAACAAAACCGACATTGTTCATCCTCAGTCTTTCCCATTTTTATGAGGTGAAACTTCCAAGGGCCATGTCCTGTTAGGAAGTCGGTAACCAGTTTAAGTTTATTTTTTTGAAGTTCCAGTAGCTTCTTTGTGTACTTAGGTGAATGCGAAATAAATCTTTTCGCCTGCCTTTGTCCTGGGTTCTAGTAAGTCTCTTTTTGACTTTTTTCCAATGTTCTGAGTTCCTCGTAGAGGTGGCCTCTAGTGGTGTCACAGAAGGGTTCAGGTCCATAGAATGGTCTCAGTGCTACTTCGCTGGCGAATTAATCGGCAATTTCATTGCCCTCCACTCCTGCATGTCCTGGTACCCACTCCAGAGTAACTCTGTTGTATTTGGCCAGTTGGTTTAGAGATTGTCGGCATTCCCAGGCTAGCTTTGAATTAAAAGTGCATGAAGTCAATGCCTACAAAGCAGCCTGGTTGTCCGATAAAATATATATGGTTGCTCCTCGGAGGCCATTTTTGGCACATTCAGAAGCGCAAATGTCAATTGCATGGATTTCAGCTTGAGAGATGGAGGGAGGGAGCCTTGCCGAGAGACTTTGAGAGTCTGCATCTAGGTCCAAAGACACCGGTTTGAACCCCTTGTTCCATCTTAGATCCATCAGTATACCAGACAAGTGAGCCTTTTTCATGCTTAAGTAAGTGCATTCTCACTCATAGTTTGGCGGTCTTGAATAACCACTTCAAAAGAGCGCTGGAAGTCCCGCACTATAGGCGTCATGTCCGTGGGTTTGGTCAGAGCTTCAATCTTGATTTTTTACAAAATTTTAAGGTGTCCAGTCAGGTTTCCTGACTTTATATTTTGTGTCTGGATTACTCTGGAAGCATTCAGTATCGCCTCCCTCTTTATGTGCAAGTGCAGGGGAAGGAGGTTCAACATTGTCTCCAGAGCTGCCGTTGGGCAAGTTTTCATTGCTCCAGTAACTCCTAGACAGGCAAGTCTCTGCAGTTTCAGAAACTTTCCTTATGTAGTTTTTCCTTTGTTTTTGACCACCAGACCAGTGAGGCATAAGAAACTATAGGGTTTTAGACCCCATGTTTTACCACATAGTCTGCGGCACGCCCATAGTGCCGTTGATGCTTTTGCGAAAGTCCTTTTTATTTGCGAGTTCCAATTGGGTTTCTGGTCAAGGACAATTCCCAGATATTTTACTTCTTTAGAAAGTTTGATCGTAATGCCGTTTAACATAGTACCTACCTTGTTTTTCTCCTTTTTGTAAACGGTATTATAATTGTTTTACTTGGATTGACATTTAGCCCTTCCGTTGAGCACCAGTTCTCAACCAGGTTTAGGGCCACTTGCTTGCGAGCAGATAATATGCCATCATGCCTGCCCCTGATGGTGATTACAAGGTCGTCCGCGTAACCTTATACATCGAAGCCTCTTGCTGACAGCTCCGCCAGAAGTCGATGTCAACTTAGATACGTTATTTAATTATTTTTAATATATTAAGACTAAAAAAATGTATGAATTATTAACACAATATTAATTTATCCTGATGCCTACAGCGAGAATGTAACTCTTTGAATTTTTTTAATAATTAAGCTAAGGATAAATTGGGGGCAGCACTAGTTCTTTTTTTGTTGCATATTATTTAATTTATTAAAGTATAAATGTTACGTTTTAGTAGGCCTGCTATGCACAGTGTTTTTGTAACTACGATTTTATTGTTAAGGAAAATTTTAGTCAGATACAAATGGTTGTTTTATGTAAATCATGTCTTTTTCAAATATTAGGCTAATATTTTCATATAAAGAAAATATAGAATTTAACATAAATTCCACCACAAAATTTGTATTTTAAAGAAACGAAATAGAATCAGAAAACTTTAAAACTACAACTTTGCACTTTAATTTTGTAAAATTTCCGGGAATAATCCCCGGAATCCTCGTTTTCGTTGGGGTGTATTCCATACTCCCCAAATCCCCCGGTGTATGAAGAGGCGCAAATGTTAAGCCCCGCCAAGGGCGTGGTCGTACCTAGATACGGCCCTGCTCTAGAGAAAGCGTAAAATATTTACCGGCCCAATTTTCATAGGGCAAAAAAATAAATAAGCTGTTTTTATGGACAATATCTCTTTTTTACTTAAAAATTGATCTTTGCAGTGTTTTATTTCGATCTCAATGTGCCTCAATGCTAAATCACGGAGGGCACCACAAAGGATTCTTAAAGATGCACCCGTTATCGGTTATCGATACTAAGAGGAAAGATTTGATTGTTTTTTTGTCTGAATTGACTAGGCTCTGAAACTACTCAACTGATTTAAAATTATTTTTTACCATTAGAATCCTACATTATTTCTGATGAACAAAGGCTAGGAAAAAATTTTAGAAACTCACCCCCTAAAGGAGGAGAATGGCGGAGTATAAAACTTCATCATTTCTGGACTTAAAAGTATGAAAATTGGTATCTAGGCTTTTGATTATAATTTAAAATGATCTGTTTTAATATTTTTTAGATTGGGCGGCATAAAGCTCCGCACAAATCTGTAATTAATACAGTGTCATGAAATAAGGCCCATCGAATCGTATGCTAATCTCCGCACGGGTACTTTGTAGGTAGCCAGTAGGGCGGCCAGGGGTTTATTACATTATTGTTTAATAAATATAATTTCAACTTGTTCTCTTAAATTTAGTCTTGTATAACCATTTGTGATTAGTAGTACGTTATTTCGAAAGAATATGTATGCGATAAGTGAAATTCTTAGCCAACGTGGTAAAACTCAGATCATTTGTAATAATTACAAGTTTAGTTTTAATCGTGTGCTATTATCTTGTGAAACCCGATGCCGTATTTTGCCCAATAGCGACAAACATTTGCAAATTAGTGATCTCAAATGTATCAAGGAAAATATGTATAATGCCAGAAGGAAATCAATGCCCACATTGCCTGGAAGTGAAATTTATAAAATGCTGCATCCATTAAAAAAAAAGCTCTCCTGCCATGTAACCGGACTCATTGTAAAGCCGTAAAGTGCCTGGAGGTGCTGCATCATACAAAAGAGGGTTATACTTTTTTTTTCGGAAATATGATAGCAGGTGAAACATAGGTCCCTCCAGAGCTCATGCAGACTACAATAGTGGTATGTTTACCTCTTTCTGCACTGGTAACTGAACCTACTTGCTTCTTGTCTCTCTTAACAAATATCTTTGATGGTACCTGAACAGTGGTAAGCGCTGATTCAGCCATCTTGCCCAGCAGACGGTTGTGCCAACTTGCTCACCTCTCACCTTTTTACTATGTATTGGCTAAAAATATGTTAAGGAAAGGTAAACGGAAAATCTAAGAATGCAAAAATAAAGATTATGATCCTACAGTTGCGACAGTGCATACAAACTACATAGAAATATAAATTATGACTACTAAATTTGCTACTTAAATGAGACTTACATTGGATCAACTTCACATAAAATCACATTAAAACAAATAACACCTGTCTCGCTGTTGCAAACGACCTACCATTATAAATGAGCGATGTTGCCAACATGTGCGCTAATTTGTCTTACTGAGAGAAAATTTTAGTAGAGCGTGTTATCTTATAAAGACGATATGGCATTTTCCCCGCCTATACCATCTTGCCTGCCTTTCCCCTAAGTAAAACAAAAACAGGCTATCTATCTAAATAAAAGGTTGACATTCATCACATACGTATCCTACTACTATGTCCCATCCACAGTAGTATCCTTATCTTTATTATCATTATATTGAACATTCACATCAGAGTCAGATGAGGTTTTATCAAATAATTTTCTTTTATGGGTTGTCCCTTATTTCTTAAATTATCCCTTTTAATATCTTTATTCATTTTAGAAGCCTGTATCTTTAAATTCTTTTCTTCCTTTTCTTGCTTCTTGACTTTCTTATTTTTCAACTCCTGCTTGAAGGGTGTAGCTGTAAGTATTTTCGCGTGCTGTTTTTGTCTGCTTATCCCCTTTTTTTCTCTGCTAGTTTAGGCACGAAAAGAATTTGTTTAAAAGACAAATATCCTCTAGAAGTTATAGAATTTTTTTTGATGTTTATTAAGGGAAGGCTCAGATAGAGGCTCATTGCCTACTACAGAAGTTGGGGTTAAGAGGATAGATGCCAACGCTTCGAAATCCAGATTCTCCTTTGCTAATTGTGGCCACAGTTGAATAAGCTTTATTAGATAAGAAAGCTAGATCGTACGGAGTTATACTTTTCATTAACTGCGTTTTCATAAATAAATTGCATTGATTTCTGTATTCGGCTTTAAGAGGCCCGTAAAAAAACACATCTAACGGCTGCATCCTATGTGAACTGTGGGGTTGGAATAAAACCATAACAAAATAATTTTCTTTCCAAAATTCGTATGAGTTTAAAGAAATGTGACTAGAGTGGTTGTCTACAATTAATAAAGCTGGCTCATCTTTCGTGGGCTTAGCGTAATTTCTAAAATGCGTCAAACATCCACAAAAAATATTTTCATCGATCCATCCATTTGGTGAACATTTATAAATAGCTTCTGCAGGACCACCTTTTTCCAGAAGAGGGCTTAGTCTCTTTCTGGGGAAAATAAACATTGGCAGAATAAACCCCCCTGCAGCATTTATGGCACACGCATGACGGAAATATTTCGGCCTCTTTCGCCGCTAGTTACCACACCAACTCTTTTTTTCCTTTGGTTGCTAGAATCTTTCCTGGATCCTGAACAGTTGTGATCCCTGTTTCATCTGCGTTAAATATTTTGCTAGGGGAAAAATTATATTTTGACATCACTTCTTCCAATGCTTTATAAAATATAGACGATTTAGACTAGTAGCCTCAGCTTTTCGCACTGATATAGTGGCATTGCGTCTGATGAATGCTTTTAGCCAGTCTTTTCCAGCTAGCCTTTGCATTGCATTAAAATTAGAACGAATGTGGTTTCTCTCAGCAAACTCAAAAACAAACCTTCTTAGTCTCTTTGTAGTAACACCGTAAAAAATAGACGCCAAGTTTAATTTGATTGGCAATTTCCAGTTCCTGTTCCGTTGAAAACACGGGGTTTCTTTCCATTGTAGATGTGGTGACATTTTTCTTTTATATCCTTTCTTGAAGCGTTGAAAATGAAATTCTATATTTTTTTGAAGCTCGCCTTATACTCTTCCGTTTTGAACTGCTTCTACTGCATGCTCTAAATTTTCTTTGGTCTAATTTGTTTTAGCAGTTAGTCTTTTCCGATTTCGTGACATCTGTAATTATTAAAGACAAGAAAACTTAAAACAAAAACATATAGTGGGCAATGCGGGTCACAGTGAGTAATGCCGGTCAGATCTGACCGGCATTGCCAACCTCTGACAATTTTTCATTTGCTTAATTTTTTAAGACAAAAAAATTATTCTTAAAAAATGTAAAACATGAGTTAATGTAAATTAAATTTTTCATAAACATTTTAACAATTCTGGAAACGTTTAATAATTTTTTTTCCAGAATTACTAAAAAAACATATAGGAAAATTTTAATTATTGTTTAACTTACATTAACTATATTTTACATTTTTTTATTTATCTCACTTTGCCCATACAAGCGTCATTAAAAGATGCGCTTATACTAAATGAATTGCTTTAAGGTTTAACCATCAAAACTTTAGTTACCAAAGATGAAAATGTAAAATATCTCTTTGATGGTTAAAACTGTTTGCTAAATCTTAAAACGAAAATTATATATGTAGTGCATAAACACTTCCAAGTTTTTTATTGACCTTAGAAAGTCTAAAACAAAAAAGACAATATTTTCACATCAAACAAGACATAATATTGTACATAAGGTGAGTCTTTTAATAATTTACAGACGTGTGGATCTATAGAAAAAGCTGACTGTTCTTCTATCTAAGGTCATCCAAAATTTTGGAATTTGAGAATAATTAACTTAAAGGTTAACCCCAATAAAACTAAATAGTAAACATTTTCTTTTTTTATTCGTTAATAACTCTTAAACTAAAAATTTTTATATATTTTTCTTTAACTTTTGAGTGTAGGGTTGTCCTCCATTTTTTCAAAGTCTAGTAGAATAACTATTTTTAGCTTTGAGGTGTTAAATCTTTCTCACGGGAAACATTAACTTGTTTTAGTAGGGAAAACCTCTTTTTCCGAATGCCTAAAAAACACAAATAAATGTTATTGTATGTAATAGCTATATTCTTTTATATTTTATCTTATTAAGCTCTTTGTTAATGGTTGAAGAGGGAAAACTTCAGAGAATTCTGAATAAATTTATGACACATACATTACTTCTTTTACAACTTACCCTGTGTTAATGCCAATACTTTTGGTGGAGTTCTTCTACAAGACTCTGCTATTGATGAAGAACTTTGGGATAACTCAACAAAAACATTTTCCTGTGATGGTCCTGGCAATTGCATGTCAATATCTGCTTTGTTAAGTGGCTTAAAATCCATAGGTAATATATTTGCTCGTTGTCTGCTGCAGCCTGGAGTGGAAATATTTTCCAAGTGTAATTCTGAAAAATCAAAAAATGTTATATTGTAATGCAATTACTTATTTTACTTTACATGCCAAACAATGTAAGGACTTAAAATTTACACACAGGTAAAAACTTTAAAATGTATAATAAAAATAGTTTAAAAGAACTAAATATGATATTAAAAATTAAACAATAAAATTTCGCAGAACATTATTAAACATTTAAGGCTATTATTAAAATTCAAAAAAAAAAAAAAGTATTATTTCTTTAATTCTATTGACGTACCATGGATACATTTATTTTACAATTGGATTACAATTAAACAAAACCAACATTTTTTTCCGTCTAAACATAACAAATTAAATTTAAGAAAATTGCAACAATAACAAAACTTATTTAATATTATTTAGATATCACACCCCATATTTTTTTTGATTAATGATCTGAATTAAAATTACACAATCTTAATAAAATAAATAACTTTACCTTCTAATATTTTTCTCCTTTTGGCATCACTATAGGTTGTAACACATCATCATTACAAGAACGTGAAACTGGAGGAAGTTCATCATCAAATCCTACAAAGTTCAAAGTTATTATTGAGGAGTTAAATAAAGTCTTATAAACCTACTTGTATAATTTCAGCCTAAAACCGAAGCCAGCTTTTAAATTCAAGTTTTTGATGAATAAATTGTTCAATTTCAAAATTTTAACATAAAATTATATATACCTTTTAGATTATTTTTATTATGGGAAACAAGAGTAGGTAACCTCCTGAAATTTTACAATTTATACAGTGTATCTACGTAAGTTGGTGGCATATGGAAAACTTTTTTATTATTAAGGTTATGAAAAAAAAATTCCATTATAAAAAGTTCTGCATATTCCAAAACATTGAATGGAACCATAAGATGTCAAAATATATCAGTGATAGGTAAGGCTTGTTAAAAAATGTTTTTTTTTTACATAGTAAAGTACCCTTACTTTTGACAATATCGAAAACTATTATAAAGAAAAGATATTAGAAATAATTATAAAATATTCAACATTATTTGTTTATATTAAAAAACATTGTTTTCAACAGTTTCTCCAATTGTGAATAATAATGACTAATTATGAATTAATACGTAAACTTATATTTTTAGCATAATCACAGGAAAAATAAAAAAATATGTTTTTTATGTACCTTAATAATCAATGTTGGATATTTCAATGTTTTTCTAAACATATTTTCTTTTTTATAATTTTTATTACGTCAAAAGTCAAGGGAATTTACTCTGGAGTGAAAACTTTTTGACAAACCTTGTATACGACTGATAAATTTTATCATCTGATGATTGCATTTAGGGTTTTGGACCATGCAAAACTTTTTATAAAGAATAATAAAACAATAACAAAACTTATATAATATTATTTAGATATCACACCCCATATTTTTTTTTATTAAAGATCTGAATTAAAATTACACAATCTTAATAAAATAAATAACTTTACCTTCTAATATTTTTCTCCTTTTGGCATCACTATAGGTTGTAACACATCATCATTACAAGAACGTGAAACTGGAGGAAGTTCATCATCAACTCGTACAAAGTTCAAAGTTATTATTGAGGAGTTAAAAACTTTAGTTTCATTTTTCTATGGAGTTAAATAAAATCTTATAAACCTACTTGTATAATTTAAGCCTAAAACCGAAGCCAGCTTTTAAATTTAAGTTTTTATTGAATAAATTGTTCAATTTCAAAATTTAAACATAAAATTATATATACCTTTTAGATTATTTTTATTATGGGAAACAAGAGTAGGTAACCTCCTGAAATTTTACAATTTATACAGTGTAACTACGTAAGTTGGTGGCATATGGAAAACTTTTTTATTATTAAGGTTATGAAAAAAAAATCCTTTATAAAAAGTTCTGCATATTCCAAAACCTTGAATGGAACCATAAGATGTCAAAATATATCAGTGATATATGAGGCTTGTTAAAAAATGTTTTTTTTCTACAAAGTAAAGTACCCTAAATAATAATGACTAATTATGAATTAATATGTAAACTTATATTTTTAGCATAATCA
Source organism: Listronotus oregonensis (assembly GCA_019359885.1). Classification (NCBI taxonomy): domain Eukaryota; kingdom Metazoa; phylum Arthropoda; class Insecta; order Coleoptera; family Curculionidae; genus Listronotus; species Listronotus oregonensis. The sequence continues at coordinate 47,954 of JAHBCN010009662.1, forward strand.
CAGAAATAATATAAAAAAATATGTTTTTTTATGTACCTAAATAATCAATGTTGGATATTTGAATGTTTTTCTAAACATCTTTTCTTTTATATAATTTTTATTACGTCAAAAGTCAAGGGAATTTACTCTGGAGTAAAAACTTTTTGACAAAGCTTGTATACGACTGATAAATGTTATCATCTGATGGTTGCATTTAGGGTTTTGGACCAAGCAAAACTTTTTATAAAGAATAACTTATTATCGTAGATTCACAACAAGATCTGGGGGCGGGTGCGCATGCTTCACCCCAAAAGTCCATTAGAAAAACACAAATTTACCATTGCTTTGAACAAAATTATCAAAATCTTACATAAAAAACCACAAGTACACATCCGTTACGGATCGATTCAACGATTGCAAAATGGGAAAAACTGGAAATCCCAAGTTCAGTTGGGTATAATTTCGTCAGTGGCGCTCTCTGATGTCGGTACAGAAGAAATAAACAGTTTTGGCGGAAAGACTGCTACTTTCTTTACTAAATCTGGTTAGTGTATTGTGACTGACTCTCAATCGGCAGTTGAGAATTGAACGCCATCTGGCACGTTAGGGTGCTCCTTGCATTGTTGCCAAACTTAACTTAAACATTTTTGGGTCCCTGACTGGCATTATCCATCTGTCCGGTATTTGCCCACCTTACCCTATTAACTAAGACTTAATGGAGATAATATCAAATGATAACTCTAACCGCACTGAAATAGGTTAAATTGAGATATTGAAAAATTCCTTAAATCGTACTTTTTAGTAGTTTGCGATAGAAACAATATAAATTCAATGAACCAAAGTTTGGATTAGTCAAGCACAAATATGCATAGTGAGTTTATAAATTGACACTTTTGAATTAATATAGGAAAATGTGATTTCGCTCTGGTAAAAATAATATGACAATAAAGAAATTTAACCAAAATTCTTCTTTTTACATAAAACATTCTATAATTTAATACTTTTACTTTAACCACGTTGGTTTTCCTTTATGTGTCACTCATTTAGAAAACCAAATATTTTGTTTAGTTTGCTTTTGTTCGCTTTGTCTTGTATAACTAATTTATAAATTCTGCTTAAAAGGGGTTTTGAAATGACTTCCTATTATTTATGTGGACTTTTTATGCTTTATATAACAACTAACAGTGAGTATTAAATAATTATCTTTTAATAGACGTTACAAAATAAAAAAATAAATAATCTTAGAG
>JAHBCN010009663.1:0-34347 GCA_019359885.1 Listronotus oregonensis
ACAACCATTAGATAATATTTATTTTTACCATTACTACTTATTATTAACAACATTAATCGTAAAAGAACAGTTGGTAGCATTTTGCAAATGAATCGCCATTGAGGTGCAATTGAACCGGTCGTCGTTACAGGTAAGAGAGACACATTGTTGCTTGCTAGAAGACGGTAAAATGGGCCTTGAATGCGTTTTGCTGTGTTCAAAGGTAGATAAATTTTTGGGATAATATTTTGTTTGATAAGTCCTTCTTAAAACTTGTAGAGCTTTCTAGGTAGCCTTCTGCAACAGATGATGACTTCCAACCTCCAAGTCTTTTAATATTCGTTATGCCCTCACCAGAATTAGCTAACATTGTAGCTGAGGAACGGCGAAAGCTATGCCCCTAAAGTTCTGGGTTTGGAAGACGTAAATAAGCAACTATTTTAGAGGCATCTTGCCAAAAGTATTATCCTATGCCTGGAGTACAAGTCAATTTTTGTAATTAACAAAAAATCTTCTGTGGGGTGTTTCGGGCTTTCAGAAACGGGAATACTTTCTATACAAAGCTAGATATTTTCCATTTTCAATATCCTCGGAAATGACAAAACTTCGGCTAGAAGGGTTTTTTGGAGTCTGGAATATATACAGTTAAAAGATTCCCTATATATATCATCAATGCTAATTTTCATCAATTCTTCTCGACGACACCCCCAGCTAGTCCGAAAATTGTAGCTACCTTTATCGCTGGATAAACATCATTTGGAGCATCATTAATAAATTTTGCTATTTCATCTTTTAAGAAAATTTTGGCCTTCTTGGGTCTAAATCCCACATTTTGCTTCTTCAAAAATGATGTAACTTTGAAATATTTGCTTAAATCCATGTTCTTTTCAATTTTAATGACACTTTTAACATGAAATACCTTGACCATAAGGTATTGGGTTTACATGTTTTAGCAAGTTCCGCGAAATATGCCATAAAAACTTCTTCTTTCATACTTTTGATTTTTTTCTCACTACACCGGCTTTTAAATGCTGTATATTCTTCTCTACCTGTGCCTCGACTTGGACGGCAACCAATCCAAATTTGCTATTTCGGCTGCTTTGAGAATGGATTCAGGTGATCCCTCGTCAGAATACTCCATGGGAAACGTTTTTTATTCAAAATCGACGATACTGATCAGAATGTACTAAAGGCACTTTTAATTATCGATGACTTTTAATAACTTTAATCTTTTATAATATGGACCCCGGCACCGCACCGGTCAAAACTAAAAATCTGACAAGCAAGTTTAATATATACCAGGATGTTTGAAACAATGTTTTTAAAACAATATAAATTTTTAGTGAATATTTCGTTGATTTTACACCTAGTCAAACTTCAGAATTAAAAACATTTTAAGTACCTGTTTAAGTGGGAAATTGGCAAGGATTTACTTTTCCGCACTAGTGCGGAAAAGTGATTATTTTCCGCAGTATTGCGGAAAAGTGACACTTTCCAAACTAAATTGCGTGTGGAAAAGTGCTGCTTTCCACACGCTAGTGAAAAAAATTAATAAATGTTTAAAAGCTAGTGTTTTTTTAACGGGGTCGTAGAAAAAATAATGTTTTCTCTTGCGAGAAGTGTTTTCCCGCACTCGAGTACTTGTCCAAACGCCACTACTCGTTGACGAAGCAACGGCAATCGCGTGCGGAAAAGTTTCGTTTTTATCACTTTCCGCACTTGTTAGGAAATAGTTATTTTCCTAACAGGTGCGGCTGCCGTTACACGAACGACGCGCAGCGAGTTCGGTGCAGCCAAACGGAAAAGTAACTTACCGGAAGTGTTAGGAAAACCAACATAATTTTAAAGATTTATGATTAAAATATTAGTTATTAACGAAGGAATTTATACACTAAATATTATTAACATTTATAGTAAAAGTGCAATTGGTCGCGTTTTGCAAATTTATTGCTGACGTGAGTTGCTTTTCTACAGAAAACGTTGACGGCGGCGGCGTTGGGTTCCTGATAAGCCAATCTTGAAAGTAGTTTCTTGAACCGAGAGGTTTAGTACATTGAAAGATGGCATTGACTGGATAGTGGAAGGTGTTTCGGTAAAATTGAGTATTTTGTTTGAAATATCCTTTCTAAAATTTGTTGAATTCTCGAGGTCTCCTTCAGCGACTGATGTAGACTTTCAGCCTCCAAGACGTTTAATGTTGGATATTTGTTCTCCGGAGTTTGCAAGAAATGTTGCAGAGGACCGGCGAAAGCCGGTCAATTCCGGGTTAGGAAGTATGAGATAGGCCGCTATTTCCGATGGCATTTTTCCAAAGGTGTTATACCGATACATTGTACTGAACACACTTCATTTTCGCCTATGTGGTGTTGTCGGCTTTCTTAAACTGGCGTACTTTCTATATAGATACAAAAATTTTCCATTGAAAGACTCGAGGAAAAACTTCCTTAAATCTATGTTATTTCGTAACTTAATGATACATTTTAACATAGAGTATCTAGACCATAATGAATTGGGTTAACATGTTTTTGATAAATAAGAGAAATAGGCCAGAAAAATATTTTCTTTAAAAGACTTCACACCCTTACTTTGACACCAGCTCTTAAACATAACAAATTCTTTTTCATACCTGTGACGAGATTTCATGGGCAGGAGATCTATACTTGCTATTTCTGCTGCTTCGATATTCGATGCTGGTAAATCGTCGTCAGAATCCATTGAAAATGTTTCTCCAATTTGGTTGAAAAATGCGCTACAGAAAATTAATTTTTGATAGATGCATAAACAATTAGTTGGTTGCTATGGATTTTTTGATAATTTATATGAATTTATTAAAAATATGTACTTACATTTGGTAAATTAGGATTATTTTATTTTATTTAATAAATGTTATAAAAAAATGCAAAATTACAGCAAAATTCAGTGTCTTCAAATATATAACTATTATAAGCAAAATTATCCATTATTTTATAATTAGATACTAATTTATGTTCCGCACGCGGATTAGTGCGGAAAAGTATAGTTTTCCGCACGCTTGTAGAAAAACTACTATTTAAAATCATCATATAGAATAGTTTGTCAAAATCAGTCATCGTGCCTATTTTGGGACACCCTGCTCTCCCGCCTACCTGGCGTCTATATCGGCCCAAATAAATTGAATAAACCGCAGTTTATCATATCCATCGACGGCGACTGGTTGTCGATAGCTTGGAAATTTGTTTTTTATCTAATCTCCCAGCGAATAACTCTAGAGAAAACGGAAAGAGCCTGGAGGCAACATCTAAAAATGAGATCCGATAGGTATATCTGACGTCATTATGCCACTTTAAATGTAGTTTATGGTTATGAGATAGCGGGCGGTTGCCTTTTTCTTAAGTCTGGTCTCACAGAAGTGCTAAAGTTCGCGGTTTTATTTTTTTGACCTTTTATACTACATTTTTAAATATCTTCGATTTGCTCTTTTACAGTTGTTCTTTTATCCATAACAGACCGAACAGAGTAAATTACGCACGTTTTTTTATAAAAAAGCTCGCAATATTTACTCGGAGAAAAATATTTAGGTCAAAAACATCGCAGAGATTATAACCAGATCTTTTTTGAAGGGAAACTCTCACTCATCTTTGTACACATATTGCGCAGTGTTTAAAAAAAATACTGCAAGACCCTGCGAGGCATTGCAAGACACTGCGAAGCATTGGGAGACATTGCAACGCACTGCGAGACACTGCAATGCATTGCAAGACATTGCGAGGCCCTGCAGCATTGAAGCATTGATAGACACTGCGACGTACTGCGAGATACTGCGTGGTCGTACGTCGTACACATCTTGCAGACAATGAGATCATGAGTCAAAAGGGGGGCGGAAACAAAATTCACAGGGCCGGAACCGGTCATTGGTAGGTTTGTTCCAACAAGAAATCCGGTATCGTTTCGAAATCGTTTTTAAACTGTTTTTGGTGCGCTTAGACGCATGCGCGGCCTTAAAATAGTTTCGTGACGGTACGAAAAGTACAAACGTTGGATCGCTTTGCGGATCGTTTGGGACTGTCAAATCAAAGTTTTTAAATTTTTGTTTTAAAAATATAACCCTACTTATCTACTTATTATTTTGTGATCAAAGTTAGCAAATGTCACTCATAATATCGACACCCATCTTTAAAGATAATTAAATTTAATGATGTGCTTAGAGGTGTAAAAATTAATGTTTTTGAATAATTAAACAAGCGAGGAAATAGAAAATGCTAAAGCACGTTGCATACTCGCTAAATAAAGTTAGGATTATGCAGAAAAAATAAATTAAGTTAAAATAAGTTAAAGTCACACAAGAAAAGATAAACATTATGTGATCAAATGGTTTTAATTATACACATAAATTAAAATTAAGTTAAGTTAAAAAGATAAACAACTTTCAACTTTCTTAACTATTTTAATTTTTAACTTATCATAAAATGAAATAAACGTTTCCTTTTAAAATAATTAAACTCCCACACAATAACATCATAAAATATGCTTACAGAAACTCTCTTTCCCATGCGTTATAAAAAATGTAAAAAATTATATATTTTTAGACAAATATTTATTTAAGAAGTTACCGGACAGCTGCCAGAGATGCACCAATAAAATAGAAATCACGAAAACCCTATTACAGTGATTTGCCCTACGTATGTAAATTTTATTGTTATTTTTAAACTGATTGGCATGTTTTTACACAAATGTCTTAATTTATAATAACTTAATTTTTGTTAACTTAAATTAACTTAACTTTTCTGCATAATTGTACCTTAACAGTAAACATATGAAGATGAAATATGAAACAATAAACATGAAACAGCTGCTAAAAATCAAAAATCCAGTGCCAAGATGTTCAATGCGCAAGTCAACCCAAACAGTTTTCAATTTAGGCCAAGTATCAGAATTACCGTTCTAAAACCGTAACTAAACGATCCCAAGTTTTGTTGGTACACAAACAGGATCGTCCGATAACCGTCACGTCTCTCTTGGAACGCACTTTAATCACTGCGCGAACGTGATCGTTCGGTGACGGTTTTCGACGTGCTGGCAAACCTGGTATATCTTATGGAATGGCCAAGCAGTTCATATCGGCGGACACAGAGAAAATCTTCGGTACTGGCATGGACTTCCGGGTCTCAGACACTCGAAGGTATTCATAAGCCACCGAACCAACAATGTACTGTCAAACTACTGGACCCAAGGGTACACCTTAAAACTCTAGTGGGACTGTACACGGGACACTGCAGAATGCAGATTGAAATACCACATGCACAAAATCGGCCTAGCGGAAACGCCGAGTGCCCATGTGCTGGAGAGGATGAATCGGCAGAACACATACTGTGTTCGTGCCCAGCAATGGCACGACTAAGATTCGCAATCCTCGGCAATGACACCTTGTTGCCGAGGGAGGTGAAAGATCTCTCTCCCAACAGGATCATCAGATTTATTAGAAGTCTGGACCTGGTGGGAAAAATATAAAAGGGTGTGAACCACAATAGACCGATCGGTCGCGGTGGAAGGGTGTTATACCCACTTGCTTTAAACCTACCTACCTACCTAGTACAGGAAATGAAGCATTTTGGCTCGGAATTTTCACAGAAAGTGGGGAATAGCCCAAAGATCAAAGTTTATGTCATGTCAAAGGGCGCTTTTATCCTGGGGTTGGTTGCCACCCCATCTTGAAGGTGGAAATTTTTTATTACATTTTAACTACAGGAATCGATAAAGAAAGTAATTCCAAAGAAAAAATGTTCTTTACATTTTTTTCGTTAAACTAATATTTTTCAAGCTATTCGCGATTGAAAGTAACAGTTTTTCGATGAAAACATCGACGTTTTTAATGGGATTTTCGCGAATAACGTAAAAAACCCTTTTTCAAAATAACTCTAAAAATACTGGAGATACGAAAAAATGCTAGAGTACCAAATTGTAGCTTATTTAATTATAAAGATTTTCCTTTGCTTAGATTTTCTGTACAAATATTTGGCAACATATGGCCATTTAAAGCCTTTACTTACGAGCGAGCACCACCATATTCGAGTCCTTTAAACTCATCCCATTTTAAAACTAGAGGATATAAAGGATTTAATTCATATAGCCTTGTAGCTCTTTAAAATCCTACAAAACTATTTTTTTAAAAACTTTCTATCATTAAAACAAAAGAGCTTTGTTTAAAAAACCAATCAATTTTTTTTTCGAAAAATTCGAATAGACCACTTCGGAGCAGAATAATCTACATAACCGGTATACTTTAAACTTTTACCGGTATAATTTTTGTATGTAATTCTACTTTTTTCTTATTTATCTCTAGTAAATTAGTTTATAAGAATTGCAATGTTGTAAGTGGTGGTTTTTAAGGATTGAAGCAAAATAAGAAAATACGTAATATTTTAGGCAGTAATATTTTTAATTAATAAACCTGTCAAGCTTTTAATATTTTTGGGGTAAATCTTTTTAAAAAAACTATAATAGGGGTTGATTTATAAGGGTTGAAAAGTTGCAAAATAAAATTAGTACATATTTTAAGCAACAGCATTCTTAAATTAAATCACTATGATAAATTAATCATTTTTTGGGGTAATTTTTTTTACTTTAAGCTCTATCAAGGATAATTATAATTGTATTCCAAAGCATAAAACCAATATTATTTAACTAATACAAACCAAATTTTGCCCATCTTAGGGTTTAAAATGTTATTTTATAAGTTTTGACAATGAGGGAAAGTTTTCACCCTTAAAAAACAAACAGCAAATTATATTGGACCTCCCAATCCCAAAAATTTTAAAAAAAAAACAGATTTTATAGGTAAGGTAAATCGTTAAATTATCAAAGTATACACTTCTTTTGCGCTTATGCATTTTAGGCTATCATTTAACTTGATGTTATTAAAAAAATGCTTATTAAGTAAAACCACTGTTACTTCCAGTACTTTTATTTACTATCCTTACTTTGGTTTACTTCAAGTGCTTTGTTTTATTTCAAGTAAAATACTAGGGTAGGACTTCAGGTAAGAACTTTTTGTATTTATTTGGAAAAACAAGTACATTTTAACGAGTACTTTTACTTGTACATAAAGTACTTCTTAAAAAATCATAAACTTGATATAGTATGTCTCAAAGTATATCGTTATGGCTTTTGACGGACCATACCCCAATAAAGCTTTAACGATTTTATTACCTATTTTTTGGGTAAACCTATTTCTTCATAAGGGCAGGGATGAGCCAGGTATTTCTTGAGTATTAACCATTAAGCATATAAATATTTTGGCTAATATTTTAGTGGCGGTTTTGAATAACCGTTTTTAATGTGCGTTTCGAAAAAGTTGTCTTACGAGTATATAACTATGTCGCGTCGAAATCATTTGTCATTAGATGCAAAACAGGTTTTGAAAAATGTGTATGAAACTTTAATCAGTAGAGGTCTAATTTAAACAAGAAGCTTTAAAAGAAACCTGTCTACTTATAAAGCAATATCATCGATAAGGGATATTATTATTAGTAAAGAATTGAACAAAAGAAAAAAACGTAGTGATTTTTAATCTCACCGTATAGACAAAGTGATCAGGACCTAATTAAGGAAAATATATTGTCTTTATGAAAGCGAGGTTATTTCTACCTGGATAAACTGAAAAAGAAGCTAGGCGAAGACGAAACCAATATAAATATTAGGTGCCACCCTCCATAGAATTGTTTGTAAAATGGGATTTAAATACCTGAAAACAGAAAAAGAAAGTAGTAATGGAGTCGCACAGTTTACGCACTTGGAGATTTATTACCTTCAAGAAATTAATAGATATAGGTTAGAAAACAGATCCATAATTTACCTTGATGAAACATGGTTCGATACACATCCATAGGATGGGTTGATTTCAGTTAAAACTGTCAGACGAAAGCACCTTTAAATAAAGAAAAATGCATTACCATAATACACGCTGGTTCAGAATTTTGGGTTTTTCCCCCAAATGCTTGCTGTTGTCTGCAAAAAAATATTAAGGATTCTAGCTTGGATTATTATGAGGATAAAATGCAAATTTTTGAAAAGGGTTTTAAAAAAATTTCTTTTAAAAAAATTTCAAACAAGGGGTTATTTAGGGAAAACCCCAATATTTGGGGTCGCTCACAAAATACCAGCTTTATCAAGTTCAATACCCGGGAAACCAGAAAATTTTGTTAAAAAATTATATTTATTTTGAATTCAGTTAAAAAAAAACGCAATTTTTTTGGAACCCCAAATTTTATGCAATTAAAAAACAATATGTATGTGAAAAATTTGGTGAATAGGCTGGGCTACTGTCTTCGGTTTTTCCCCCCACTGTTTTTTAAACCCCCAAGAAATTTGGGGGAACCCTTTTAAAAAACAAAGATCAAAAAAAGAAAATATTACACCTACTTTAAGCCCCTTTTTTTAAATTTGATAAAAAATGTAATTACTAACATGCCAGTTGGGGAGCTGGAAAAATTCCTACAAAATTAAAAAAAATTGGGCCTTCCCCTTTCTACCCCAAAAAACATAAATCCTATTGTAATAAAAAATAAAAAGATGACTCTAATTTTTAAACAAATTGGGGTTTTGATATTTAAAAAAAAAAAGTAATTATGTATAGATAATGCAGTTAAAAATTATTAAAACTTTGCATATTTTTTAATTTTTTATAATTTTAAAATTACCCCCCCAAATAAACAATAAATTATAAATCTTTATATTTTTAAAAATTTGTCCTTTTCCCCACCGATCCCAGTTTTATTGCTGTCGGAAAATATAACCCCCTTTAAGGGAGGTTTTAAACGATACTTTGGACGAAAATCTTTGGGTTTTTTTTGGGGTCTTTGGGGGGTCTGGCGGGCCCGCTCACCACTGGATTGAGGGGTTGGGGTTTAAAAAAACTTTTAAGAACAAATAAAGTAAATAACCCCAAACCCCCCCACAGGATCCCCAAAATCCGAACAGCAATCACCAAGTTTCAAACAGGCATGGTCACAATAGCACGGCTTATCGCTCAGATCCTCGATAATCGCATTAATCGGCGCTTTTTGAACGACACATGAAGAATCCCGTCCGGTACAGCATAATTTCGCTTCCCTACAACTGCCGCCGAAAACGAAACCGCACAAAAATTGCAGGAGAAACGCCGAAATAAACAGGTTTTTTCGCGAACCCATTGCCGTTATTGTCAAGTTCTTTTTTATTAGGGGTTATAATCAATCTTTAAAAAACCCCCTGTTTTGGCTTTAAAAAAACCTGTTATTTTTTTTTAATTTCAAAAAAACGTTCAGTCCGGACCCGTGGGGTGGAAACCCCAAAGGGAGGGGTAGGACCCCGTTTCCCAAAATCTGCCCCTGCAATGAGAATAAAAACGGGCACTGGAAAATCGGGGCGGGTCAAAAGAGGCCCGAAGTCGGGCTTGAAGCGGGCCAAAGGCCCTTTTTCGGGGAGGTTGTTTCGACGTCCCCGTTCGAGACAGGGTTAAGATGGACTTTTTTGGGTCTTGGTCCCGCGGTTTTTTTGCTATTGTTTGTTTTGGAATTTAGCGATTTACGGTTGACTTAAGAGGGTTGTTATGTTTGTTAAACACACAGGTAAATATGAAAGGCAGGTACAAGATGCGTACTTGAAAAAGTGTTAATTTTGTAGAGTATTTACCCTACAGAATTAACGAGGTGGGTTCAAATAGAAACCGGACTTAGCCGTAATTTTTTATTTAACTGGAATAATAGGTTTGCCAGACGCACCGCTTTATAGTCTAGTCAATAAGTTCAAAAGAATGTGTCTAGAAAAATGTATTTGAAGGATTTTTCAGCACGCAAAAAGTTAAAAAAAAGGCTTATAATTCCTATTGCACACTGCGACCGCTACAGCATGCGTGCGCCTCAAGGAAGTTTAAAGGTTTATGAAAGTCCAATACTGTAGAACAAAATTGTCCAGGCGCAGCGGGAATAGGGGGGTGGGCCCCGCGGAGTTTGCGCAATGAATAGTAGGTCAGAGCCGGACTTCCATAATTCTTGCAACTTCTATAAGTTGACATCATTAAATGTCAAATTCAAGCATTCACTGTTTTTTATTTTTTGCACAAAATTGTTGGTTATTAAACGATACTACCATAGAATATTTAAAATTATTGTGTAATATTGGATTTTATATCATCTGATATAATATGGAAGAAGCCTTCTATTTAAATGGTCGATATTTTGTGAGTTTTGTATTTTTCCAAAAATCTTTCTAAATAAAAAAAAAAAAGATTTTTTAAAATAAATTTTAAACATTGTATGATTGTTTCATGTACTTATCACAATTTGTGATAAAGAAAGGGCAGATAGTGTAAATGAGTTTAATCTAATCCTAAGATTCTGGTTGTACATTAAAAAATGAAAATTTTATAACTGCTTTTAGGCATATACTTTTCACTAATAACAAACATTCATGAGACAGAAAAAAGTGGTTAAAATGTACATTTGTACCTAGGTATCCATTGTAACATATCCGTTAAATATTATTGTCTACAGTATGTTAATCTTAAAAAGTTGATAATGTAAGTTTAAGAAACCAAAAAATCAATTTTTTTTAAACAAATACAGAAAAAGCAAAAAAAGGGAAATTTAGCATAAAATTGTACTTTCTTTCATTCAATTAGAGGGACCTGTATATATTAAAATTTGCCTGGTCTGCCCAGTAATTAATAATTTTGACCCAAAAAATTACTAAATTATTAAATGAAATAAAAGTACCTAAATGTAAACCTTATTTTTTTTTTAATAATCCACAGAAATACACAAACATTGTGGAAATCATCTAAAAGATAGTTAAGATTGCCTTACTTTTCTCACTGCTATTTCCTATAAAATTTTCATTATTTTATTATTCATAATTGATATATTATTTTTTTTCGGTTACCTAACGTTACGTCTCATAAAGCACCTAATTTAAATATAAAAATACTGACCTAAAGTGAAAAATGCCGGGTATGTTACCCTTGGTTTGCAAGACAAAACCATACAACCTCTAATCATTTTGTTACGATATTATAAGTAAAAACAATAAACACAAAATTATAGTCACAATTTAATAAACAGTAATCACTAAAATAAGGTTTTTATCAACCCAAAAAACTCTGCAACCACAAAATATACGTACTCACACAAAGAAAAACAATCGGCGCAAAGGGCACAAACCACAACGAAAATGACGAATGATGAGACGACGACGGTTGACGATACAGGCGGATATATTTTCCCATACGCGCCGCCCCACCCTTACACCAAAAACCTTAGACAACCTAAGACCATTACGGCTCTCATAAAAGTATAATGTGTTGCCTAACTACACACTGATTTATCAGTTTGTAAGTAGGGAACACATTAAATTATTTCGTGGAATTTTGTTATTGCGCAGAATCGGCGGGGCCAACTCTGAAAGTTATTTTCATACTGGGCTGGACATTTTTTTGATCGAATGGGCCATGGCATTGGGCTTCCATACACCTTTAAACTTCCTTGGTGCGCCCCCCAAAGCGATTACGCCACAGAGAAGTTTAAATTAACAAAAAATGAAATTATTTGAATTTGTGTTAATTTAAAAAAAATATAATAAACAAAATAAAGGACTTTTAAAAACTTTTATAACGTGATTATAAATACAGTATGTCCACGGACAGACATCCCAATAGAACAAAAATGGGCCAAAAATTTCGTTTTTCGACAAAAAGTCATTGTTGATAAAAAGTTCTGCATCTCGAAAAAATGTAGTCTACGAGGAGAATTTTTGATTTTTATATACAGGGTACACAAAAAATAAAAAAACATGAAATACAATCAAGAATAAACTAACTTTATTTGTCGTTTTGAAGTACAATGGCCAGTAAAAAAAGGTTTTAAATCCTATTGAGTGCTTACATAAGAAACGTATTAAAAAAAACATTAAACAATAAAAAGAACTATTATTTATTCAAATACGCCTCTCCCGTATTCAACGCATTTTTTAAATTGCCGAATAATTTTTATTCTCTGATAAATCGACTTTTTCAACAAACGTTACAGTGGCTTTTCAGCACGTACGATACTGGAGCTCAGAAAATCCCAAATTTGGAATTCTGCTCATCGCCAATATTTTTGAAAAAATTAATGTATGGTGTGGAATTTCGTATTTTGGAATAATATGACCGTTTTTCTTTGAGAACACGTGCAACAGGAATCCATACATAAAAAAGCTACAAACTTTTTTTCGGATAAGTTAGAAAGAACACTATACAGTACCGGGGACAAATGTAGCTTGGGTTCTCTATGTAAGCACTGAAAAGGATTTAAAACTTTTTATTTGCCATTTTGTAAACGATAAATAAAGTAGTTTTATCTTGATGGTATTTCATTTTTTTATTTTTGGTACCCTGTATAAAAAAATCAAAATTCTCCTCTAGACCATTTTTCAGATGGAATTTTTATTAAAAATACTTTTTGTCGAACGAAATTTTTTCCATTTGTCCTATTGGGATGTCTATCCGTGGACATACTGTATATATATATATAAAATATATATATATATATATATATATATATATATATATATATATATATATATATATATATATATATATATATATATATATATATATATATATATATATATATATATATATATATATATATATATATATATATATATATATAATATATATATATATATATATATATATATATATATATATATAAAAATTTTTTCGCTAAAAGCATCACGGAAGACCTAAGAATTGCGCCAAAAGGGGAAAACTTTACAATTTATGTACAGCTTTGCCCCTTTATTTATTGGACTAAAAGCATTCAGGGTGTACCTGAAAATGGGCATAATTTTATTTGTTTAATCTTAAAAAAGGACTTTTAAAAGGACATTTTATTATAATATACGGGAGTCTAAAAAAAAAAGAAATTAGCATTTTATATTCCCGAAGATTTAGCACCCGGGGTTTTTAGGATTAAGTATTGTAAATTTTAGGTCCGTTTTCAGATACACCCAGTTGAAAAAATTTATTTTTAGGGTTGTTTATATTAATCTCAAAAAAAACATTTTAAATTTAAAAAAATTAAAAAACTAAAATCCCATACTAAGTGTAGGTACTCATTTGATTACCAGTTGCAGCACTTGAAAATGAGGCTAAAATTTTACTTCGCGGCTCCTGCACCGTGCTGAAATCTGAAATCTTTGACGCTTGATTCAACATCTGATTTATGTATAGTATTTTTCAAGATATAAGAAAATGACTAGACATATCGATTATCTCCGACTGCAATAAAAATCCTGAAAGTGATCCTTTATGGCCATGCCAACAGGGGTGAGAATAGTTCAGGTCCGCACTTTACCCTATACGTTTGATATAACTTGGGGCAAATAGGACATCATGAATCTTATATATTATTCCATCAGGTAGAAATACGACCCTGTACGGTCGGGTGCGATAATTAGATCAACCTACCCTAATAGTACCATAAAATGCTAATTTCCAGGGTTTTTACTGCACTCAGAAGCAGTCGAGACTTTTTTTTCTTATATCTTAAAAAATACCATAGTATCATTCGTATCGTAGTAACCATTCATAAGTATAAAAAGTAAAGATAATTTGGATTTGTGATCCGATAAATAGGAATCGATCCCTGAATTCGATTCCTTTTTTTCTTAAAAAAGAAATCGTGAATATTGGTGAGTTGGTTCCTTTATGAGTATCCGGATCCGTAAATCGATTCCTTTTTTGAAGGATCCGTCCCAACTCTGGCTATTGCCTAATTCTGGGTTTTTCGTGACTAAAAAGAACCGGGATCCCGGACTTTAAAACCTAGTAGCAACACGAAGCGGTATGCACCATCATTCCTTATGCTCATGAGGTGGATGTGCAGAAAGGATTGTAGTTACCAAGTTTGTTTTCAAAATATAAGGATTACATATTTTAAAATAAAAAGGAAATACATAGTACCAAAAAATAATTTACGTAAGCATCATATTCAACAATACGTAGCACGTAATTTTGCTGTTTTCCACTTGAAAATCGACATGTTTTTTGGGAAAGTAAATTTTTCTCGGTTTCCTATGTTTTTCTGTAATCGTTACAAAAAATTTGCGTTAGAAAAAATAGCAAGTCAGTTTTTTATTAAAGTATATTTAATATACTAAAGAGCGTCTGGAAAACCCCTCAAAACGTAGAAAAAATTATTTTATCTCTTACGGCACTCTTAATCACTAAAATTTTCTTTCCTCAGAACTTTGGGAAAACACGTTACTAGAGTTTATCTTTTTCCGGGAGATATTGTTTAATTTAAAACGATATAAATAAAACACAATGTTGATACCATTTGTTTTTATTGAACGTAGTAATCAAAAATAAAAAGGAACAAAGAACTGTACTTTTTAAAAACTTAACCCTATAAGTCTTTTCCACTGTTCTCTCTTAAGGTCTGTACAACAGCCTAACCTATTTCATTTACAAATTAAAACTGTATTTACATGGAAATTTACAGCCTTTCTTAACCTTAAGATTTAGACTAACTTATGCAACATGGTTTAGGGTAGAATATTCTACGGTATCCAATAAGGACTGAGCAGAATCATATTTCTGAAAAAATACGAAATAGCCATCTTGTTTATTTTTACCCCTAAAATAAAAAAAAAAAAACTTTAAAGAATGACAGATAATTAAAAAAACTTTAATAGTACATACCTAAGAAAATTATTTAAGTTAAAACAAGAGAAATACGACATAAAATTAACATTTTTTTAAATGGGACACTGTATTAATTGGTTTGTTTTTCCAAGCTTCTTAATCTTTTTCGATATATCTCAATAAAAAAGGATTTTGTATTTATTTCAGGTAACAACTGAATTATTTTAATTTATATAAGAAATCTGCGATTTAAATTAAAAAACCAAAAAAAGTAACTATAAACACCTAAAATTCCGAAATAAAGTCAAAGTCTAGCAGCTATTTGTATTAAAAGTAGTAATAAACGCTACACTTTGACAGAATATTGACATTTTGTCAATTTGGCATTTTATGTATGCTTTTTCGACTTTCTAATTTATATATTAAACTTCCCAAGCAAATAAAAGTAATTCTGTCATCATTTTTATTGAAACGTATTAAAAAACGTTTACTTTTGTCGTACCTCCTTTGTTTCAATTCAAATCATTTACTTAGGTGTAATTCGGAAGTTTACGGAAATAATACATAAGATGGTTATTTTACACTTTTTTAAATATGAGAAAAGCCATAAATATGGGTCCATTCTTTCCTCATTGGATGACCCTGTACCCTAAGCCGCAGTGGCATATGGTCAAGAAGGAACACGCCACAAACAACACAACCAGCCCTCCATATCTTCTTTATCATAGAAATTAATTTTTTTTACTGGCTTTTATAAAGCAATCACGACGAAATACCCGATTATTAAAAGAAAAAAATATGGTAAAGAATATGTGCTGCATAAGCCAGCCTTTAAGTGCTAGTTTGGAATCACAGACGAACATATTTCACTTTTTTAATAAACAACAAAATAATTTTAATCGAAACTTAAACATAAGATGTAACTTAATAACTATTAATGTTTCTTAAACCATTTTAAGAGAAGCCAATAAAACATAATTGAAATATCCGCAAAATAAAAAAACATGCTTCATATAATAAGACTAAATAAAACTTTTTTTCATAAAGAGAATCATTCTTTTTTTGAAAAAAAAACTCTTTAGCATTTTGGAAAGTATTTTCTTCAATTTTAGAGCTAAAAAAATATTAATTTCCAAGTTTTTCATATATCTTTTGTATTTGGATCAATTTACTTTTCAAATTAAAATTTAAAGCAACTTTATAAACCTAACGTTTTCGCTGTCGTTGACTTTCCTTTTGGCATTTAAGTTAACCATTTATTAATGACGCTTCAAGTGCTGACCAATAGGATTGCTTCTTTCAATCACCTGTTAGTAATGGGGTGTTGAAACGGATGCAAACAGCAGAAAAACATAAAAGAGTCCAAACGCAACCTAATATTTCATATATGCAGGTTTCATTTTCAAACGTTTTTATTAACATAAACCAAAGAGTATATAGAGAACCTGCGTAACCTTGCTGATTATGCACTAGCACTTAAGGTGGCAAAATTTAGCATTTAGTAAAAATACTTCAACTTTTGTAATTAAACTTAGTTTCTAACTCAGTTTTATTGTATTATGACACAACACAATACAACAACTTGTGTCACCAGATCTTGGCTTGTTTTTAACGTTTTTTTCTACTCATGATCACTTAATTGTTACTTTCTTATTATTATTTATTGTTTCAACAAGTTATTGTGATAAATTTATGTATTAAATTTGTAAAGATAACAAAGAAATAATGAACAAAAAATTACATGATTCGTGAATCAGTATTGAAATGCATTTTTATAAACAACGAGTCCTCACGTACGAACGTACAAAACTAACGAGAAAGGCGCCACTAGTTCTTATGCAGGTTCTCAGTAAACACCAACATAAGTAAAAAAAAAGTCAGTGACAAGTGACAGTATTGATACTGACAGGTTTGACACCCAGATCGGAGGTTATGGACGTCCACATCAAGTTTATCAATTGAACAAATTACGAATAGCAGTGGCAACTGAACTTTACCACCAACGGCAACGAAAAGTCAAGTTTATAAATTGCCACTTTAAAATCAAATTGAAAAGTTGAAAACGTGAATGCTGAAATTTTACTGGCCTAGTAAACAGCTTTTAAAAAATCGCCAAGCAACACAGTGCCGCCATCTACCAATCACTGCTCTAAGTGTTATTAAAAGCTTAGGTCAATTTCTTATAGATGGCGCTTTATTTTCGCAGCTCCAACGTACAAAGTTTTTAATTAGCAATCAGTTTTTGGTCTTACATAGGTCACACAGCAAAAATCATCTTAAAATCATGGCCAATATGCAAATTGTGACATTTTGCCCCTTCTTTAAAAACTTCCTATATGTATAAAGAACTGTGTTGTAAAGAATACACTTCTTGAGGATTTTTATTGCTTGTTGATTACTTGAACGTAAACCTATCCTATATACTATAAGCCCTGAGTAACGGCGATGTATTTAAGCTGTCTCGATCGGTAAGACGCTAAAAATACAAAATTTAACGACCCAACATCTCTCGACACAGTAACGGTCGACGTTACATGCTCAACTTCATAATAAAGAGTTTACGAAAAATTAAAACATTATAACAATCACACAATAACTCTTCTAGGTCATCAATTCCTCCAACCAATCCCAGTCCTGTCAACTCTTATCCAGAGGTATAATATCTACAGCACAGTCGCTGACATCCACAAACGTATCCATATTGAACATCTTTTTCATTTGCTCCGCCGTGGTGGTGTATTCCAGACCCTCCAGCTCAAACGTGGTGATTATATTCGAAAGATCAAAGTTTTTCTCTGGTTGCCCATAGTAACTGTACTCCTCTTCTTCATCCGAGTGAGTCTTGGGTCCAATAAAGGGAGCTGATGTCGATTTTCGAGCAACGTTTTTAAAGAGCGGATTACTTGGCAAAGTCTTGCTGCTGACTTCATCCGAGTCATTTACTGGAGTAGCTCTGCGAGAAATTTCCCTAAGGGTATCAGAGAACTCTTTTTGAATCTCTTCCAACGTAACACAATCTAAACTGAGACCAACATGCTCTTTAGTATGGTGCGATTGTGCCTCACTGTGATATCTAAATCTTGCGTTACAATGTTTACACAGTATCGGCCTCAAATGGCCTCTTAAGTGAGATCTTATCGATGTCGGATGAGGACTGACGTTGAAATACGAACACATCGTGCAATTAAACATCTTCTTTCTCAATTTCATTACACTCTTCTCGGCACTTTGTACGACAGAGGTATATTTAATGTGCTCACCCGGATGGCATCGAGTGAAATGCATTTTAACCTTTGGAAACGACAAATATCGGTGGTTGCAGAGGTCGCATTTAAATCTGTAAGGACTGAAACAGTGAATATCCAAGTGCGTCTCCAGAAAATGTCGTCTCAGTTTTAATTCGGTAAAAACCGAGTGGCATATGTTACAAGCCAGGTCTTGAGTAGAGGATATTTCGGCCTTCTTTTTGCTTAAAATGTGAAATTTGTTTGTTTTAATTCCATGGAAGCTTTGTAAATGTTTGAGTATCAAAATTTCGGTGTCTGCGACATAAGCGCACGCTTCGCAAGCGAAAACTTCGTCTTCGTTCGGCACTTGGTCGTCCATTTTAGAGACTATGATCAGGTCGTCGTCGTCATCATCTATCTTGATCACATCACTACAGCTGGTACGTGGACTCTGAGCTTCTTTCTTACTCTTCTTACTCTTAACAGCATCACTAGAGCTGGAACTTGGATTCTGACCCACTTTCTGAGCTATGTTCTTTTTAGGAGGATTTATAACTATCCCACTTTGGATCACGTCAGTCTTCACCTGTGGTTCTTTGGGCGAAACTGCATCAACTTTGGCTTTCTTTCTGGATGGACTGTCAGGTAAAGGTTTTGGTGTCGGTCTCTTTTTTAGATTTTCAAAGCACTGTATTGCTTTCGCTAAGGTGGGACCTTTGGGTTCCAGATATAATTTGAGGTCGGGATGTTCTATCCTGTGGTGGTGTCTGAGGTCATATACAGTATAGAATTCGTGGGGACAATGCTGACACTGATAAGGCATCATAACCCAGTGATAAAGCATATGTTCGTAGCATTCTGGCATTGACATAAATCTGGAACAAAAAAAAGATTTTAATAATGGGATTTTGGTTTTTAATTTTTTTTACTAATTTTATGGAAACAATTTAAAACAGAGGATGTTATGGAATTGGTTTATGATACTTGTTCAATCCCCATTTATAAAAATAGTATATTGCGAACCTAGGGAAGAAAATATGTCATTTCAACCCGCATGTAAGATTGTCACACGCGCGAAGTCGTAGAAATAAAAAAAGGTAATTGTTTAGATGTGTGGCTCCACCAAGGTCATTCGACATAAACCATTGATCACAAAACAACTCTTTTGAAACATCTTATTGTCAAAAAACAGCCCATTTGTTTTAAACTTTTTGGACCACCCCATATATTGTAAAAACTTACTTTTCATTGCAGAAATAACAGGTAATATCCGTAGGTCCCTCAATGGGCCTCTTTTTCATCAGCGGAGTGTGTTTCAGGATGGCCAAACTCTGTTCTCTGATGACCATATGGAGCCAAGTCTCCAATTTGACATTTGGCGGCAGAGGCTCTATGATGTCTTCCGTAAATCCGGGATGGAGCGCTATGTGATCCACCATGTACTTGTAGGTTATGCTTAGGTCAGAACAGGCCTTGCATTTATATCTGAAAGAAAAATTATAAGAGGTCGATTCAAATGTATTTTTTATCAAGATTCCAGAGCTGGGTGGGAATCGAATCCTTTTGGAATTAAATTCAGGAATTGATTACTTTTTAGGAATCCGAAGGCTGGAATCGATTACTTTAAAAGGATCCGTGAACCAAATACGTTATATAATTTTTAAATGATTCGGGGTCGATTCCTATTTAAAGGATTCGACAGCTGGAATCGATTACTTTTTGAAAATAGGATCCTTTGATCCGATTTCTATATAATTTTAAAATGATCCGGAATCGATTCCTTTCTAAAGGATCCGAAGGCTGGAATCGATTACTTTAAAAAAAGGATCCGTGAACCAAATACGTTATATAATTTTTAAATGATTCGGGGTCGATTCCTATTTAAAGGATTCGACAGCTGGAATCGATTACTTTTTGAAAATAGGATCCGTGATCCGGATTTCTTATATAATTTTAAAATGATCCGGAATCGATTCCTTTTTAAGGATCCGAAGGCTGGAATCGATTACTTTTTAAAAATAGGATCCGTGAACCAAATACGTTATATAATTTTTAAATGATTCGGGATCGATTTCTATTTAAAGGATCCGACGGCTGGAATCGATTACGTTTTGAAAATAGGATTCGTGATCCGGATTTCTTATATAATTTTAAAATGATCCGGAATCGTATTCCCTTTTAAGGATCCGAAGGCTGGAATCGACTACATTTAAAAATATTATCCGTGATCCGAATTCGTTATTTAATTTTAAAATGATCAGATTTTTTAGTGTTAAATAAATTTCTTGCTAATTTAAAGTGAATTTTTCGTCGATTTTTTTGAGTAAATTTCGTAGTTTCGTTTTTCTTATATTTTTTATAAATTAAGCTTTAATAAATTTATAAAAAAACAGATATTGTAGCTAGATAAATTAATTTTTTTAACCTTTTGACAAAGGAATTAAGGCTGTCAGTGCCTTTTAAAAGAGTAATTTTAAACCTTCTTTTTCTTGAATGTTGTTAAAAGTAAAAAAAAATTTAAATTATTTGTCAAGGGGAAATTTTATTTTGGAATTGTTAATACACGCCCCATTGGCATATCGCAAGAATTTTTTTGTAAATAAAACTTGTATATATTTATTCTATTCTAGTGTCTCATTTAGCAATAGTCATTATACAGGGCGTCCAAACCTTAAATTTGCACCTATTGGGTTGCACTTCATATTTAGCCAATATCAGAGTTTGTCGGCAACTACTTATGGTGCGGAGACGTACCGATTTACGTTTCCCCATTAAAAACAATTATTCATAATTTCATTATTAAAAAATATCCCAAGATATCTGCGTACAGTTCAAAAAAAGAACGCAAAACATTAAGATCAGTCTTTCTCAAAGTGGGCGCTGGAGGCCTAGAGGGGGGCGGTAAAGGGCCCAGAAAAAATTGAAGGCGCTAATGTGATTTAAGGGGCGAAAGGTGATTTGTAACTTCAGCTACTTCATATTTTAAAATTCACTGAAATCAAAATCCTCCTACTACACAACATTTATTTATAATCCACTTTATTGTATAAATATAAACTAAAAATATATTTAATATTTATTATTTTTTTAATGCGTACGCAACGCTATTCATATCTTAAGTTATTTAGTAATAGCTATCAAACACTAAAAAATATTCGTGTCTTCAAGTGTCGCAGGTGAGGCCCCATCTCAGAAGACACATATTAAAAATAGGTATCTCTTGTTGCAGCCAAGCTGAACACTTGCCAAATGCGAGATTTTTTTTGTAACTAATCTAGTAAAAATAAAAAAAAAATAAAAATGAAATTAGAAGGCTCAATTATAATTCACGTTTGGCGCGAACAAATCTTGTACGATTTATTAGTGCAATCCTGTATTATTATAGTCCGTCAACGTTCGTGCGGTCCGTTTTTGCGAGGTGCGAGTTTTGCGGTGCGGGAAGGGACAAATCCAAATACAAAGCCGCGGCTCGCGACCGATCGACGACTGACGTAACGTTCCGCACGCACGCATCTCATTCGCTCGCCCTCCCGCCACTCCGCCCGCTTCCCCAATACTCTTAATACTGTAAAGTTTAATTATTATTGCTCTATGTTGATTATTGTTAATTTTGAATAAAAGATATTCTTAATATTGTAAAGTTGCATAATTATTGCTCACTCTGGTAAGAAAAGTCTCGTTTATGTTATTGAGATTTTTAAGGTGAAAAAAAAATTGGGGGCGCTACAAAATAACTGCTTTTTAAAGTGGGCGTTAGACGAAATAAGTTTGGGAACTTCTGATTAAGATAATAGTACACCTAATACCAAGAAATTTTTACAGAAATTGTTAAAAATAGCCTCCTTACGTAATGTGCTTTTCTCCCGCTCCCCTCTCATGGCATTGCGCACTCATGTAAATATTCCCGGGGTGTCTTTTACTCAGACTGCGACTCTTCTTTCTGTTAATTACTCCTTAATAATAGTAAATCTACTTTTTTACACAATCGTCTTAAGATGACCTCACTAAAAGAAATCTAAATATATTGAGTTCGGGGAAACTTAAATCATTATTATTTCATTTCAGGGTGTCTTGCAAAAAGGAATTTAAAATTTTTATACATTCTTATATACCGCAAGCAAAGAAATTATTAATCGGTACTTATAAAAATTTATAAGTTACTTGTCCCATTTATAAGTTGCTTGAGGTTATCTTAAGAAACACATTTAAAAAACTTATAAAGATCTAGCATGGCAAGTTTTGGGTAACATTTAAAAAAATGTTTTATTTAATTGTGGTTTCATGTTAAACTTAAAGAATATTTACCAAAAACTAATTTGTTTAAGAGTTACAGCACTTCAAAAAGAGGCTAAAATTATATTTCGCGGCTTGGACTTTGTGCTAAAATTTTTGAAGCTTGATATATCATCTGGATTATGTAGTATCATTCATACAAGGAAGTTTAAAGGTGTATGGAAGCCCAATACTATAGAACAAAATTGTCCAGGCGTGCAGGGCAGCGGGAAGAGGGGGGTTGGCCCCGCGGAATTTGCGCAATGAATAGTAGGTCAGGGCCGGATTTCCATAATTCTTTGTTACTATCTATAAAATTGACATCATCAAATGTCAAATTCCAACATTCACTGTTTTTTTTTAATTTTTGGCACAAAATTGTTGGTTATTAAAGGATACTTCTATAGAATATTTAAAATTATTGTGTAATATTAGATTTTATATCATCTGATATAATATGGAAAGAATAGATGGCGCCACTTTACTGCCTTCTATTTAAATGGTCGATATTTTTGGAAGTTTTGTATTTTTACCAAAAATCTTTGTAAATAAATAAAAACACGATTTTTAAAATAAATTTCAAACATTGTATGATAGTATTATGTACTTATCACCAATTTTGTGATAAAAGAAGGGAAAGATAATGTAAATGAGTTTAATCTAATCCTAAGATTCTGGTTGTACATTAAAAAGTGAAAATTTTTATAACTGCTTTTTAGGCATATACTTTTCACTAATAACAAACATTCATGAGACAGAATAACAGTGGTTAAAAATGTTTAGTAACCTTTGGTACCTGAGTATCCATTGTAACAGTATCCGTTAAATATTATGTGTGTACAGTATGTCGAGCTTAAAAAGTTGATAATGCAAGATTAAGAAACCAAAAATCTAATTTATTTTTAAACAAATGGTATTGTCTCGAAAGTTGCCTCCTCTCCGATTTTGATCAAATTTGGTATACAGGGGTTTTTTGGGGCGCTGATTACAAGTCTGAAAAAATATCCTTTCGGCAACGTTTCGTTTCTGAGATCTTCATCATCAAAGTTGAAAATTAAACTAACCTCATTTTCACTATATTCTCCCTCCTTTTTGTACACAATTCTTGATTTTTACACTAAAGTGGCACACGATATTTTATAAACACCTTTTAAAACCTTGCACATTTATTTATTTTACATCTTTTTTCCATTAAATTGCGAACTTTTAAGTTCAAAGGCAGCAGCCATATTTGCTTAAAAAATAAAAGTGTAAAAAAGGTGTAGGATAAAAAGTTTTGGTGGTGTGAAATAATGTGTGCCAATTTAGTGTAAAAATCAAGAATTTTGTGCAAAAAGAAGGAGGAATAGTGTAAATAAGGTTAGTTTGATTTTCAATTTTGATGATGAATATCTCGAAAACCAAACATTGCCGATTTTTTTAGATTTGTAATCAGCGCTCCAAAAACCTTACCAAAATTGTGTTTCCTTTCATTCAATTAGAGGGACCTGTTTATATTAAAATTTGCCTGGTCTGCCCAGTAATCAATAATTTGTATCCTTTAAAAGAGTGTACTAAATTATTAAATGAAATAAAAGTACCTAAATGTAAACCTTATTTCTTTTTAATAATCCACAGAATTACACAAACATTGTGGAAATCATCTAAAAAATAGTTAAGATTGCCTTACTTTTCTCACTAATATTTCCTATGAAATTTTCATTTTCTATTATTCATAATTGGTATATTATTATTTATTCGGTTACCTAACGTTACGTCTTATAAGAAGCACCTAATTTAAATATAAAAAATACTTACCTAAAGTTAAAAAGACGGGTATTTTACCCTTACCCTTGGATTTGCAAGACAAAACCATACAACCTCTAGTCATTGTGTTATGATATTATAAGTAACAAACAATAAACACAAAATTATAGTCACAATTTATTAAACACTAATCACTAAAATAAGAATGTTTTGATCAATCCAAAAAACGGTACTCCGGCTCTCATAAAATTATAATGTGTTGGCTAGCTTCACGCTGATTTATCAGTGTGTAAGTAGGCAACACATTAAATTATTTCGTGGAATTTTGTTATTGCGCAGAATCGGCGGGGCCAACTCTGACAGTTATTTTCATACTGGGCTGGACATTTTTTGATCGAATGGGCCATAGCATTGGGCTTCCATACACCTTTAAACTTCCTTGCATTCATATCGTAGTTACCATTTTTAAGTATAAAAACTAAAGATGATCCGGATTCGCGATCCGAAAAATAGGAATCGATTCCTTATTTCCTTAAAAATGGAATTGTGATTCGTATTGGTGATTCGATCCCATTACGAGGATTCGTATCCGTAAATCGATTCATTTTAAAGGATCCGTCCCAACTCTGGAGATCATTTCTAATATATTTTTTACGAAGATTGATTAGCTACTGATAAAATTCTTACCTGTAAATATTGAAATCTTTATAAATGTGATACATAAAGTCACCCACTCTCTTTGATTTGAAAGAGTTGCATTTCGGACACTTCCACTGCTTATTATAGGGTGAACCAAACGCTCCATACATCCCGATCAGGTAATTTTTGGTACAATTTGTAACCTGGAAGAAGTAAAATTTAAATAAATGATGTGAAGCGAATTTCAATAACATCAGGGACAGGGCTCATTGCACATATTTTTTAATGGCTGAAAATAATTCTTTATACCTAAACAACACTTCTATCAAATACTTTTTTGAAAACGAAATTCTATAACCGAGCATTTCAATTTCAAATAAGAAACAAAACAACATAGGAGTATTCAAATGCCGCTTGACGTCATAAGGTACCATATTATGTGCAAAGGGTCTATTTCACCATGTGGGCACAGGTAGCGTTGTTACATTTTGTTTAAGGGGTCGGTCTCCTCGGGGTATTTAAAAATTTTTTTCTTTTTCTACTTTGTTAGTTTATGCATTTAACATTCCCAAAAATTTTAGAATGATCCGAGCATTCTAAATGTACTTTTCTGCCTCTTACGTTTTAGCCTAGTCGTTCACTGGAAACGGAAACAAGCGGCTACGAGCTCACGCGACACGAGCGTCAACAAGCGGCTATAAGACAAGCGATTTCGTGCTACAGGGGTCGTCCACTGGCGGAGGCTGTTCACAATGTTCAGTAGCGACAAAGTAGCGAAGCAAAGTATACATGCTTGCTTTCATTGTGTTTCTTTCGTTTTGTGTTTATTATTGCAATTTAAAATGGATGCAGAAGATGCATATTTCTTAGAAATTCTCTATTATAGTTTAATAAGGCGTCAAAGAGTCCAAAAAAGACGAAAGGGGATACGAATGGACCGCGTTAATAGGTTTGTAAGTCTCTTCCATTTTTACACTCGCAACAAAATTTCAAAACTATATAAAAAAATAACCAAAGCAATCTACCTGACTGATTTTCGCAGACTAAATATAAAATAATCACGCGGATACGAGCGGAAATCCCATCCTGAAGGGATCTGCCGCGTAAGTAAGTTTACGCTCGTAGCCGCCCTCTCAAAGTTGCTTGCAATGGATGAGGGTACTATTAAAAAGTAATAGTTAGGATCTGCCGCACATAGCCGCTTGTTAACGCACGTGTCGCGTGAGCTCGTAGCCGCTTGTTTTCGCTTCCAGTGGACGACCAGCCTTAATATCCGAGCGCGCGACACACACGACATAGCGGCATTGCTTTAGCAAACCGCCAATCAGTCTTTTAAAGAAGGCAGAATGAAGCTTAAAGAAAATTAGATAAAAGTCAAATCCTAAAAGAATCAGAAGAAATTTTGTAGAGTGCCAGCATCGACGATTAGATATTGGTAAAAAAAAATCGATATAAAAAGACTTTAAACGCGGGTATCTCGAAACTATGTTTTTCGACCTTACGTTGTCCGATTCTTAGAGACTATTGAACCGATTCACATGAAATTTTAACTAGATAACCCTCAGACTGATGAGTTCGATTTGACCTACAATCATCTCAAAATTTTAATATTTACTAATTTTTTAAAGCAAAAACCACAAAAAAAACACGCTGTACAATAAATGGTTTCCGAGATACAGCCGTCGTCCTTTCTTAGTTGTACACCCGGCACAGGGTGACATCTTTGCGATGGCTTTTTAGGGTATTGAGAAAACTACAAGAAAAAAAGGATATCTGATGGCACCTTCTCACACAAGTGTGAAAAAGAAAATAACAGGAGGGCTTGTAAAAAGCGGATCTGCTTGATAACAGATAGCCGAGCGTTACAAGGGGCACTAGTAAACCCCAAGGTAACGTCCAAGCTGACATGGGAATGCAAAAAAATGGAAGTTCTGGGAGAACGTTACAGAGTAAGTTTCTTGTGGGTAACAGGACATTCGGGAATAGAAGGCATCGAATCATCCACACCATACTTTGGACCAGAACCTGCCCTTGGAGTGACCAAAGCCTCAGCAAAAGGGCAAACCAGGGAATGGATCCGAAACGAACACGAGGAATACTGGGGGAACCTCAGTAGAATGAGACATGGAAAAAGCTTCATGGGGGGCTCATCTAAAAAACGAAGGAAGAACCACTCAGACAAAGTAGGAAAATATTTCGCATAACAGTAGAGTTGCTAACAGGGCACGATTACCTAAGAGGAGACCCAAGTTGCAGAATGTGCGACGAGGGGGAAGAAACAGCCTACTACATCCTGTGCGAATGTGAAGCATTGAATCACAAAAGACAGGCATTATTTGGGCAACCGAATATGAGCCCACAGGAATATAACAACCAACCAGTCTCGGGGTTATACAGATTTGTAGAAGGAACAAGACTAATGAGAGGATTGGTATAAAAGATAATGGGAGATTAGGCACAAAAAGCCCAAAAGGCTGCGCTGCCTCCGGTAGTAAATCAAGATGACTCCCAGGGAAGAAGAAGAAGCGAACGGTAAAAAAAGATTGCAGCTAACCCGATTTATCTCAAAGATATAGGGCGTTTTTCAAATTTTAACGATTTTAATGCACTTCTGCATCTTGGTTGTTAGTAAAAATAGAGAAAAATTGTTAACAGTATATTTATGTAGAATTTCACGTAGAATACAGTGGCGTACTTAATTATTTTTTATCAGTTACGGTTTTAAAGATAAAACCAAAATTTAGAAATATAATAAATGTGGCAACGCTGTACACAGGCGCGTATCTCGTCTCGTCACACGAACTTAAAGTGATAATTACACCGAAACTAAATTTTTCCGATAAAACATATTTAGCAAGAGGTACTTAAATAAGCAAAGAGAGAGATTTAACTAATTTTAAATTTAATTTTTAACAAAAAGTTATGCAATGAGTCCATTAAATGGATTTAACTAATCTTACCATTTTGGCATCTTCATCGTCTGGTTCCTCAATTTTAGCCATCTTGACCGCTGCATGCAGAAGATCTGTGGCCCCTTGACGTTTTTCACCTTTGTTTTTGGAAACTGGTTTCGGCTGGCTATCTTCATTTTTTAGCTGAGGTTTATCGTCACTTTTTGGTGCGGTTTTTTCATCTGTATCACTGTCATCGGAATCAATAACTGAAAAAAGTAAATAATACAATACAACAATGATATAATATTTAAAAAATGGGTAAAGAGAAAATTAAACATCTGATTGCCTCCATAGCATTAGAAGACCACTGGATTTTTCATTGTGTCTGTTATGGGGTTGGAAATTGGCAATTTAAGCAATGATTTGTAAAGGTTTACATAATTAAAGTTTTATCTGATGAATTGTTTATAAATTCAAGTTAAGGCAGGTTGTTGTGTTAATAAGTTGCTATTATCAGTTTAAAATAATATTTTATACCGCCTATTTGTAGTGCTGACTTTGTATTACAAATATATAAAGAGTTTTCCAATAAGAACGATATGATTTTAAAATTAAATAAAATAGAAATGATTTCTGATATAACCACACTTTTTATATTATCTTGAAGTACAATCGATAACATTTATGTTTTAAATACACGTCGTTTAAATGTCACCTGCTTCTGTACGAGTAATTGACAATCAATTTTGAAAACTTTTTGCAATAAATCGGGCGTAATCTCACAAATGCAGCGTGTTCAATCTCAAAGCATCAAGGGTTTGTGGCCTGTTTGCATAAACCTTAGATTTTAAATAACCCCACAAAAGTTATCTAAAGGAGTCAAATCACAGCTTCTTGGTGGCCAGGCAACAGTTGCATTTCCTGAAATTATCCTTTTACCAATCTTTTCTTGCAGTATGACGACAGTTTCATGAGCAGTGTGACATGTAGCGCCGTCTTGCTGGAACCACATATCTTCTAAATCAAGCGCATGCAAATTTGACCATAAAAAATTTGTCAACATCTGTCGATATCGTTCACCATTCACTGTAACGGAATCTCCAATCTCATTTGGAAAAAAAATGGTCCAACGATACCACCATGCCATAAACCACACCATACAGTTCCCTTTAGGGGATGCAAAGGCTTCTCGTGAATCTGTTGTGGATTGCTTTCACACCAGAAACGGTAATTTTGCTTATTTACGTATCCACGTAACCAAAAATGAGCTTCATCTGAAAAGATAATTTTTTCGGCAAAATTGTGATCCCGTTCAACTCCAAGCAGCAAATTCGCAGTGCCGACGATGGTCCAGTGGGGGTTGGGTCAAAACAATCTTATACGGGTGTAAATTTAATTTTGTTTTTGCAAAATTCGCCAAGTTGTTTGTTTTTAAGTCCTCTTGAGCACGACAAGAAATTAATAAATTTGGATCTTCTGCAACACTATCTTTTATAGCAGCAACATTTTCAACAGTTCTGGCATTTCGGCGTCTTACTGGAGTTTTTACATCGTGAAGAGTAAAATGACTTTCAAATTTCCCAACAATGTGACGAATGGCAAGCACAGAAGGGCGATTATTTAGACCAAAGTTTCCGCGAAGTGTGCGTAAAGTGTTTACAAAAGAACGACCATTTTCGTAAAATTTTAGGACAATAACCAGAGTTCTTGCAGCGAGTATTTAGTCATAATAAATTGTTAGACTTTACTGAACATAAATAACAACTAGTGACAGGTATGGGTCATTCTATGCCACTTCATCCAGGTCATGTCACCCATAACCTCAGATTTGGCTGATTTTTTTTTTATTTGTTTATTTGAACATTCTAATAACATATACCAAGTTTTAAAAAAATATCTTTAATAATTTTTAAGTTATGCTTTTTGGAAATTTAGCAAAATATGGATATAACGGAGTTTCCGAGGCTACCACTTTCGGCGACATTAATATATTAAAAAATCCATAACTTCTACAATATTTAACCTAAAGCAATAACTTTTTTACCAAAATGTTTAGAAAAATCAGGAGATTATAAAAAAAATGTATTTGGTTAATTATTACTTCATATTTCTATGGAATGCTGTGCTAAATTTAAATTTTGAGTCCTTTTTTAATTCACAAACAAAAAATCTTTAAAAGCCAAAGGCATAGCAGTAACCAAAGTAATTTATTTTTTAAATTTATCCTAAAGAGGTAAACTAAAATATTCTGGAATAAAAAAGATGGTTTTTTACCTGCTTATATTTTAAAAAAATCATAAAAGTTACAATTTGGTTATGCCGAATAAATCCTACAACATCAATTATTTAAACTTGTTATCCAGTTTAAAACCTTTAATATTCCCTCTAATTGCAAATAATATTTTTTATTAATAATGATGCATTGTAAACACTAAAATATATGCACTGACCTCAAGATATTTGATGTGTATATGAACATTTTTAACTGTTATATAAGGCTGTACACCTAAGTAATATTAAAGCTGCGGCAAATGATATGCTAATAATCTATTTACAAAATAATGTATTTATTATTTACACAAGGGCTCATTAGCTTAGTACATTTTTATGAATATCATTTAGGACTTTTTAACAGTTGAGGAGTTACCTTAATTTTATACATGGGTGTGTATGTGCTTCAACATTTTCTTACAACGAAAGTCTACTGATTGAATAATACATCCTCCCTGAGCCATTAATTGTAGGTGGAATGACACTTAAAATAATGTTGCTTAGAGGTGTCCAACAGATGTCTTCTCTTGGAGGCCAGTAAAATGATTTTGCTGTCCGTGGGGATGTAAAAATTTAACCGAACATCACACTCAATTTCATTTTTTCCATCACTAATCCAAAATACCAATTGTCATCATAAGTGCACACAATGTACTCATTTACACTTATATCTACCATTTTCAGAGATGGTAATTAATTTACAAAATCAAATAAATATTGTACTAAATTTCTCATCAAAGCTAATACGTTTAGTGGCAATTTGGTCTGTAGATTTTGGAATAAAGTGGTGGAATTAGGTTAAGAAGTAAATTTGGAGCAAGTTTTTTATTTATTATTTTACGTTAAAAGGCCAAAAAATAACTGTTTACTTCTGTTTGATTTTATGTTTTTGCATTTTTGAGACGCCCTGTATGATAAAAATCTATTTTCTCATTGTAGTTAACATTTTTTCGACAAGCAGAATTTTTTTTATCAAGAATGACTTTTTTTCGTATCTTGTCATTTTTGGTTCATTTGTCCTCTTGTTAACCGTATCCGCTATCCGCGGACATATTGTAGATTGATTTAAAATCTAATTTCAATTATATATTAAGTAACACCAGTCATTAGAGACATTTTAATATTACATTTTTCGTAGGTAACAAAAAAATGCGAAAATATTTATTTGAAAGTTAAATATTATGTGGTCAGAAAATATTTTTTACTGATTATAGAATAATATTGAAAGATATTATTTTACAATTTAAAAGGGTAATAGAGGTTTTAAACTGGACAACAAGAATTGATGTAGGATTTATTCGCCATAACCCAAATTGTAACTTTTTTGATTTTTTAAAAATATTATCAGGTAAAAACCATTTATTTTATTCCAGATTATTTTAGTTTAATTTTTTTAGGATACATTTAAAAAAAATTACTTGGGTTACTGCTATGCCTTTGGTCAATAATCGCTTTTAAAGATTTTTTGTTTGCGAATTAAAAAAGGACTCAAAATTTAAATTTAGCAAAGCATTCCATAGAAATATGAAGTAATAATTAACCAAATATATTTTTTTTATAATCCCCTAATTTTTTTGAACATTTTGGAAAAAAATTATTACTTTATGTTAAATATTGTAGAAGTTGTGGATTTTTAATATAATAATGTCGCCGAAAGTGGTAGCTTCGGAAACGCTACTATAACCATATTTTGCTAAACTTCAAAAATTCATAACTTAAGAACTATTAAAGATAATTTTTTAAAACTTGCTATAGATTATTAGGATGGTCAAATTAAAAAAATTGTCAGCCAAATCTGAGGTCATGGATGACATTTCATTTTTTTATTGGATGATTTGAAATGGAATGACCCGTATAACTTTATAACCATGGTAATTACATCATTTCAAAATCATATCATTCTTATTGGAAAACCCTTTATTTAATATTTTTACTCGAAAACGGCACAGTTTGCGAATAAAATGCACAAGACAAAAAATATTCCAATCAAATGAATCTTTCACAAATCATTTTTTAAATTACAAATTACCCCAAAAATAAACAATAAAAAAAGCATCGAGGGTTGTAGATTTCAACTCTTTTCCAGGGTAGCAGATGATTACAAATATTGTTGCCTTGGAAAACATAAGCATCTATTCCAAATTTAATGCGTCTATGTTCACCACCCTCTAGATCATAAATTAAGAAGTTTAAAACATATGGTTGGGAATAGGAACTTTTTTTCGTATTTTTATCCAAAAAGCCTATTTGTGAGATTTTTCCAAATATTAAAAAAAATTGTCATAAATTTGCCGACATAAAATCCCTTCTCAACTGCAAAAATTTCTTACGACGTTTCGTTTTCCCTAAACCATTATCAACTTTTTTTTTAAATACGGCAGTTTTAATCCCAATTAAAATGATGAATAACACTTGATATTTTTCTGTTAAATAAACATCTTTTCAATAAGAGACAATGCGTTAGACCAGGAACGCGCATGATTCCTTATAGGGGCGTTCCATATTTGTTAAGTAAATATTAAGTATTACCAATTTTTGTAGTTGGGATAATATGGGGCTAAAAAAAATAATAAAATTTTACCATTTAGGATAAACCTATCCTTACCGATTACGTTTGTAGTCTGTTTAACCTCAACAACATCGTCATCTTCATCATTCTTAGTGTCTTTCCGTCTGTAGAAACAACTGGTTCTTCATTGACATTAATATCCTCGTCAGAATCAGTCGAAGCAGCCCTGATTGCCGTCGAAGTTCTTGCTATACTAGAATTTTCGTTTCCAGCTTTCGCGGAACCGCCCATAGGCGTAGCTTTACTCTGTAATGTCTCAGCAGTACCCCTAGCCACAGCATCAATACAATCGAATAAGTTCTTGCTTACTGAAGGCGAAGAGGTACTAGAAGCGCTACTTGTCACTTTGGGAGATGGTGTAGCAGATATTTTCGACGGTTTTTGGGAGATTTGCTGACTGGTGGTGTGACATCGTCAAAAAGATACTAGCAGAAGCGCTGGTGGAGACTTTGGACGAAGAGGCCGGATATGTTTTCATTGGTTTCTTGGGGGACTTGACCGTTGTGGCGCGGCCTCGTCGAAGAGGATGCCCCTGATGTGACGTGCCCGAGGTTTGTCCTTTGCCATAGAGGGTGGTATCGAATGGGGTGGCGTTAGGATCTTCTTTTGGTACTTCTTCTTCGACCCTAAGGAAAATTTAAAAAATAATAATAACCATATTATTATTCTTACAAAGTGGCGCCAGAAAGTTGCCTCCCTGCTTATCCAGTTTAGGTATAGTTCTCGTTTTTAAAGTAATACTAACCTTCCCGATAAACAAATAAATAAACAATCTCGTGATTGGGATTCTTCTCTTTAAAGTGTTCCTTAAAACTACTTTCATCGCCCTTTTTGAAGCATTAAAGCGCATTTGTACTTTATCTATATCGGGCCTGTGTATAATATGCGACTGTACGTCCTCTTTGGTAAAAAACTTTGCTTTGCAAATGCAACACCGCCACGGCTTGAATTTGGAAGAGGTAGAAGGAGTCGGTGTTGCCGGCTCTTCTTTTTTCCGAACTCCTGAGGTTCTGAATCCATGCACCTGAAAATTTGACAATTTTATATAGTTTGTACAGAGTTATCATTTAAAATTTGGCAAACAATGTCGGTTATTGATTTAAAATAATTGAAAAATCGTATTAATTACTTCTCAATCATTGGACTACTTTTTAAATTTAATTACTTTTAAAAAAGGGTAATTGTATTTGGATTATTAATTAATAGGATAATATAATCGTAATTGTTAATTGATTTTTACGAAACCCCAAATAATTCAATTACTTGGAAAGTAATTAGATTACTTATAAAGTAATTTAATTGCTCAAAATTAATTCAATTACCTTATAAATAATTAAATTACTACAAAAAAAAATATTTAACTTGCTTTATGGAAAAGTTTCCGGAAATTTGGCCAGCCAGAAAAAAGCATCTTAAAATACGGCAAGTCGCTTTGAATCAGGCAAATGCCGCCTTCGCGACTATTTCGTATTTTCGATTGATGCAGCGCCACCGTTTTTATACTTTTTTTTTTTGGAAAATCTGTTGATGTTTGGGATGAGATAAAAAAGGGAAATTTTATTTTAAAAGTCATTTAATGTTAAACTTGCCGAGAAAGCAGTTTGAATTTGTGTGACGTGCGAGTATGATGCATATTGGATAAATATTTTATTTGTTTAGTGTATCGTGTTTAATATATGTGGTAAATTAAATGGATTAATTGCTAAAATATTCCATTACTTTTAGTTTTTAAATTTATAATTTTTTAAAAAACATGCTAGTAATTGCTGATTGTAATTTACTACTACTTAGAAGAGTAATTGGTAATGGAAATTTAAATTACTTAAAAGCAATTGCGACAGCTCTAAAGGCAACATGTAGAAGAACAAAAAAGGAAAAAAATTGTTATCCCCGCACAAATTTTATATAAATAGCTTAATAAAAGAAATGTTTTAAAAGTTTAACACTAAATTTAAAAAAATATATTTTAAAAATATGATTAAAATTTTCTTTTCCCTATCATTCTGAACGAGCAACTATTTTGTTTTGAATTGTTGGGGTCCTGCCAGGTATATAACACCCAGATAAAGGGGGGGCCCCTTTTTTATTTTTTTTATTTTTTTATAG
>JAHBCN010009664.1:0-34325 GCA_019359885.1 Listronotus oregonensis
TTCGACGTATCCCAAATCAGAAGAAATTATTGAAATTCTTGATAGCAGTCAAGAACAAAAACTACCATATAACAATAGAAAGTGAAAAAGACAGAAATTGATCAGGTACCAGCAGAAAGCGATAACTGGGAAACAAGTCATATTTTTAGAAGATTCTTTACCGATTGCCCCATCTTCAGTAATAACAGTATCCGATGAAACTTTTTTCAGCCAATGATATTATGGTGGCACCATAAATTTTAAAAATGTATCTTTGTTTTAGAGCAAATAAGGCATTTTGTCTGTCTCTTGACAACTGTAAATTTAAAAATATTTTACTTAATTTATGTTTCGATAGGTAACAATGGTGGATATATAGAAACGTAGAACATTGCCGGTTTACATAAAAAGCACGACAGTACATAGCCCAAAATAGTATTGGCAGTTTAATATAAATAAATTCAGATAAAAAATTAAACAGTACCCTAAATCAAGCGAATTAAAAATAAAAGCATTTTGAGCGAAGTGTTGTGACTTTTAATAGTATAATAGAAGAACAATCTTACCTCTTATCTTTTAATTTTATATTAAAATTTGGTGCGTCTTTTAAAAGTTGCCCAAATTACTGCAACAGTATTTACATTAAATTGTAGAACCTATACAAAAAAGGCAAATAGTCCTATTAAAAATACTAAAGGTTTCTGAACGTTGGCTGTCATACCGTTGCCGCTGGTAAAATTGTCTTGATCTAAGGACATAAAAACATTCGGAACAAAAAAACACGTATTTTTCGTTTTACAGATAAAATATTATTTGGTAATAATTGTGGAAGTAATTGGATAACAAATAATTTATAATAAACATACTTTTTCTTAATTTAAATACCAAAAAAAATCCTATCGAACCATTGTTAAAAACTTTTTATTTGTCTGTAAATTTTTATATTTTATAACTTTCCCCACATATAATGTTGTACAGAAGGTATTTCACGGTGGAGGTCAGGTGTTTGAAGTTTATATTTTATTAAATTTGACAGTTCACAAAGGCTTATGTAAAGCCTACGTGCTAGGTACAGTAAATAAATATTTTTGAATTTTAACCCATTTTTTCCCAGTTCCGTCAACGTTATCCAAGTATCGAAACTTGCAGATATTGCAGTTTTACAAACTTTAGACAACGCGGTAGTGCCACCACGGACGTAATACAAATAACCACTGCCTCTGAACTATCCCATTGGTCTGGGTAATGTTAACCGTTTACCGCGGATTCCCACACCCAACGAAACATAGTGTTCCCTGGTTGTAACCCATTCAATTACTAACTGTGTCCAGCGTTGCTTAGCTTCGCTGATCCCACGGAACCGGTGTTTCAACGCGGTAAAGCATGTTAAGATTTATGGATTTTCAAGTCATATTCTAAAATATTGGTTTTCCTCGGTTGCTCGTGGTTATACCGAAGTCCTCTAACAATTGTGATTTTTATATAAAACACTTAATTTTTTGCCATTTTTTGGTTTGTTTTTAAATTTTATATTTAGTTTAACCTTTATATCATAGCAATACAACTGCCAGTTTTCGTGTTTTAAATTTTGATGTAAATAAAATAAATTTAAACATATATAATTACTAAATCTTATATGGGGAAGGGGGCAAAAAGTGCAATTGCTTTACAGATGTATTTTCAGATATCCAGAAAGAAGGCATACATACTTTTAAAAGACTAGATGTAAACACATTGGTATGGATCGTTTAAAAAAATAGCAAAAAAATTATAATAAATGATAAAAAATTAAATAATACAAAATTATACTATAATTAAAAAATAAATTAATATTAAAATTTTTTAAAGGGCAAAATTTACATAATAACTCAGATTTTTTAGGTTTTGTTTTTTCTAAATTTGTCTTTTTTTTCACAAATAACTTTTCTTTTAGTAAAATATAATAACAAATAGTAGAATAATTCACAAAGTGTTCTATTAAAAAAAAACAATTTACATTATATCTACTATTATTAAATTCTATAATCCATTGAAAAGGCGCCACCGTTTACATATACCCAGAAATAAAGACTAATTACTAACTAGTCCAAGTGATGTACAATAATGGCTTTCCATCACTTTATGGTTTTGGCAATGGTTTTCACTCTGTTATATATTATTTTGTGGTTGGAATAGTTCCAGCCATTATACAATATTTTACTTCTGTACTGCAATATCATATTGTTGTTTAAAAATTAATTTTTTAAAATATCTTAGAATAAACTATTTATAGACTAGATTATATTTTTTGTGTGCCTAATATGTAATCTTAACTATATATTATTCCGTATTTTATAAAAAGGTTTCATATCAAAACTCGTTGGACAAGCTGAGGTCCATTATTTATGTTAAAACGGTCGCCCACTTACCTTGAGTAGTGGAGCATCAAGTCTACTTGTTTTTAATAATGAAGTTTTATTTGTGCGTATAATATGATTTTCCATTAAAATCGTAGATTTTTCCATTAAAATATTTTTTTGAGACATAATTAGGTTAACAAACCTATAATATAACTCATTTGGGGAATTTTTATTCACTATATTTTACTTTCTAAAAAATGTATTTATCTGGCTGTTACTTGATGAGATTTATAATCACAACTTATAATAAAACACTTTTGATTTATATATTTTCCAGGACGATAATAACCAATTTGTTGTTTAAAAGAATCAAAGATCCCTAAAATATAATTAAATTTAACCATACAAACACACAGCAGCTTACCCGATTTGCTTTTAAAATTTGTGGTAAAAGGTAATTTAGCTTTTCGTTAAACTATAATTTATATTTTAAAATATATGATGTAT
Source organism: Listronotus oregonensis (assembly GCA_019359885.1). Lineage (NCBI taxonomy): Eukaryota > Metazoa > Arthropoda > Insecta > Coleoptera > Curculionidae > Listronotus > Listronotus oregonensis. The sequence goes on from JAHBCN010009664.1 coordinate 2,826, forward strand.
TTAATTATTAACAAAAGTTAGTACATAAATCAACTACTATTTATAAAAAATGTAATATAAATCATATTATCTTTAAAGATTGTATGTAAAAAAGCAGGATGGACGCATGACATTGCACAAAAATAATTGCGCATAGCTTTTATCTTTTTAGCTTTAAGCTTTTTTAACCCACCTTTTTTTTTCATAGGAAGAAAGTTGAACATTTGGGACCAAACCCGAAATATTTTAAAGGAAAATACTACATCTTTTTGTTATGTTTTTCCCATCAGAATCACATTCCCATTTATGATCATGCTTTATGCTGCATAATATTAAAAAGATACATTTTTCAAAAATAATCAGAAAATTAAGTACTGTAATAATTTTGTTAATTAATATTTAATTTAACGTTTTTTAATTTAACCTCGTAGTGTTAAAAGTTGAAAAATTAACTTCAACTATTCTAACTTGAAAAGTGAAGAAGATATTTAATATATTTTCGTTTCTTTTTAGGTACAAATCACGGTTGGTAGAGCCAAAGGGAACCATGTGCAAAATGTGGCCTTCCAGTATTTATAGCCGAACGCCTTAATGTAGGAAAACTTTATATCACCGAACATGTTTTCGTTGTGCCCGATGCAATTTCAGCTTACCCTGGCAAATTATTACGAAACGGAGAATAGTGAATTCTGTGCGAAATCTGTCCTGATGAAGGAAAAATTATCTCCAAAAACTATCATCAGAACAATCTGTACTAATGCGATCAATGAGCGACGAAGAAAAATCTGCAAGCTTACATACCTATTCAAAGCACCTGATGCTTATAGCACCCATTTTGAAACCGCCTTAGAATATCCCTTAGATGGGATTTAAAAAGAAATTTTACACTTACAGAAGCAGAAGCACAGAGTTTACCAAGGCAAGATCACACTTCCAACGCCAGATTGAAGATTCAAGCCATTCCAGTAGTGAAGAGATACCACCCGACCTCCCTCAAAATAAACCACCCCCTTTAGTAAATAGTAACATGGGCAATATAGAGACAGACTTTAAAATAGTTAAACGTGATAGTAGTTTTCCTAGTGATATAAAAGACACCAATTTAGTTAGTGAATGTGTTAGTGAACAGACGAACAATCACTTTGTTACCAAAGATAATGCGTCTAGCACTAGCGGTGTTAGCGTTAAAGCCAGGATGAAGTTATTTGAAAATAATAAGGATAATAAGTCTGATGTAAATAGTAATTTCAGTAGTAAACAAGTGCCTTTTAATTCAACGCAGAAGAAAAAGGCAACAGTTGTAGCAATAGATGAATTAGAAGATTTTGAGAACATAACCAGAAAAGATATTCAAATTGAAGATACTCCATTAGATAATAGCAGTAATAATAAAGTGCACAGTGTTAAAGAAAAAAATGAAAGTGCTACCAATCCAATTATTTTAGATGAAAAAGTAGATAAATCTAAAAATTTTAATTTAGAATTAGGTCAAAATAGTAACTTTAGAAGTAACATAGAACTTAAAATAAAGACTAATAAATTAGATGAGGAAATTAAAAAACCAGCTAGTTTGCTTTTGACTCTACCTCAGAACACGAAAGTCCTAGCAATGAGGTTATTTGACCTGTATCGCCTAAATCAGAAGAAATTATTGAAATTCTTGATAGCAGTCAAGAACAAGAAACTAGCCATATAACAATAGAAAGTGAAAAGACAGAAATTGATCAGGTACCAGCAGAAAGCGATAACTGGGAAACAAGTCATATTTCTCTAGAAGATTCTTTACCGAGCCTAATAAGCAGACGCCATCTTCAGTAATAACAGTATCCGATGAAAGCTTTTTATCAGCCAATGATATTATGGTGGCACCATAAATTTTAAGAATGTATCTTTGTTTTGACAAATAAGGCATTTTGTCTGTGCTCTTGACAACTGTAAATCTTAAAAATATTTTACTTAATTTATGTTTCGATAGGTAACAATGGTAGGATATATAGAAACGTAGACATTGCCAGTTTACATAAAAAGCACGACAGTACACTAGCCCAAAAATAGTATTGGCAGTTTAATATAAATAAATTCAGATAAAAATTAAACAGTACCCTAAATCAAGCGAATTAAAAATAAAAGCATTTTGAGCGAAGTGTTGTGACTTTTAATAGTATAATAGAAGAACAATCATTACCTCTTATCGTATTTAATTTGTATATTAAGTTTAATTTGGGGCGATCTTTATTTATTAAGTTGCCCAGCAAGTCCTAGCAATGCAACAGTATTCCCTACATTAAATTTTAGTAACCTGATACTAAAAAAGGCAAATAGTCCTAGTCTAAAAATACTACAAGGTTTCTGAACGTTGCGCTGTCATACCGTTGCCGCTGGTAAAATTGTCTTGATCTAAGGAATAAAAACATTCGGAACAAAAACACGTATTTTTTGATTGTTACAGATAAAATATTATTTGGTAATAATTGCTGGCAAGTAATTGGATAACAAATAATAATTATAATAAACATACTTTATTCTTAATTTAAATACCAAAAAAATCCTATCGAACCCATTTGTTAAAAACTTTTTATTTGTCTGTAAATTTTGTATATTTTTATAACTTTACCCCACATATAATGTTGCAGAAGGTATTTCACGGTGGAGGTCAGCCGTGTTTGAAGTTTATATTTTATTAAATTTGACAGTTCACAAAGGCTTATGTAAAGCCTACGTGCTAGGTACAGTAAATAAAATTTTTGAATGTTTAACCCATTTTTTCCCAGTTCCGTCAACGTTATCCAAGTATCGAAACTTGCAGATATTGCAGTTTTACGACATCTTTTAGACAACGCGGTAGTGCCACCACGGACGTAATACAAATAACCACTGCCTCTGAACTACTCCCATTAAGGTCTGGGTAAGTTAACCGTTTACCGCGGATTCCAAACCACACCCAACGAAACATAGTGTTCCCTGGTTGTAACCCATTCAATTACTAACTGTGTCCAGCGTTGCTTAGCTTCGCTGATCCCACGGGAACCGGTGTTTCAAGCGGTAAAGCATGTTAAGATTTATGGATTTTCTGAAGTCATATTCTAAAATATTGGTTTTCCTCGGTTGCTCGTGGTTATACCGAAGTCATCTAACAATTGTGATATTTTATATAAAACACTTAATTTTTTGCTGCATTTTTTGGTTTGTTTTTAAATTTTATATTTAGTTTAACATGTTCTCAAAATCTTCTAATTCATCTATTGCTACAACTGTTGCCTTTTTCTTCTGCGTTGAATTAAAAGGCACTTGTTTACTACTGAAATTACTATTTACATCAGACTTATTATCCTTATTATTTTCAAATAACTTCATCCTGGCTTTAACGCTAATACCGCTAGTGCTGGACGCATTATCTTTGGTAACAAAGTGATTGTTCGTCTGTTCACTAACACTATCACTAACTAAATTGGTGTCTTTTATATCACTAGGAAAACTACTATCACGTTTAACTATTTTAAAGTCTGTCTCTATATTGCCCGTGTTACTATTTACTAAAGGGGTGGTTTATTTTGAGGGAGGTCGGGTGGTATCTCTTCACTACTGGAATGGCTTGAATCTTCAATCTGGCTGCTGAAGAAGTGTGATCTTGCTTGGTAAACTCTATGCTTTCTGCTTCTGTAAGTGTAAAATTTCTTTTTAACTCCCCATCTAAGGGATATTCTAAGGCGGTTTCAAAATGGGTGCTATAAGCATCAGGTGCTTCTGAATAGGTATGTAAGCTTGCAGATTTTTCTTCGTCGCTCATTGATCGCATTAGTACAGAATGTTCTGATGATAGTTTTTTGGAGATAATTTTTTCTTCATCAGGACAGATTTCGCAACAGAATTCACTATTCTCCGCTTCGTAATAATTTGCCAGGGTAAGCTGAGAATTGCATCGGGCACAACGAAAACATGTTCGGTGATATAGAAGTTTTCCTACATTAAGGCGTTCGGCTATAAATACTGGAAGGCCACATTTTGCACATGGTTCCCTTTTGGCTCTACCAACCGTGATTTGTACCTAAAAAGAAACGAAAATATATTAAATATCCTCTTCACTTTTCAAGTTAGGAATAGTTGAAGATTAATTTTTCAACTTTTAACACTACGAGGTTAAATTAAAAAACGTATAAATTAAATATTAATTAACAAAATTATTACAGTACTTAATTTTCTGATTATTTGGTGAAAAATGTATCTTTTTTAATATTATGCAGCATAAAGCATGACCATGGAAATGGGAATGTGATTCTGATGTGGAAAAACATAACAAAAATGATGTAGTATTTTACCTTTAGCAAAATATTTCGGGTTTGTACTGTCCCATAATGTCCAAGCTTTCTTCCTATGAAAACAAACAGTATAGGTTAAAAAAAGCTTAAAGCTAAAAATGATAAAAGCTATGCGCAATTATTTTTGTGCAATGTCATGCGTCCATCCTGCTTTTTTACATACAATCTTTAAAGATAATATGATTTATATTACATTTTTTATAAATAGTAGTTGATTCTATGTACTAACTTTTGTTAATAATTAAATACATCATATATTTTAAAATATAAATTATAGTATTAACGAAAAGCTAAATTACTTTTTACCACAAATTTTCAAAAGCAAATCGGGTAAGCTGCTGTGTGTTTGTATGGTTAAATTTAATTATATTTTAGGGATCTTTGATTCTTTTATACTTAAGCAAATTGGTAATATTATCGTCCTGCGATAGGAATATATAAATCAAAAGTGTTTTATTATATGTTGTGATTATAAAGTCTCATCAAGTAACAGCCAGATAAATACATTTTTTAGAAAGTAAAATATAGTGAATAAAAATGTCCCAGATGAGTTATATTATAGGTTTGTTAACCTAATTATGTCTCAAAAAATATTTTAATGGAAAAATCTTACGATTTTAATGGAAACATCATATTATACGCACAAAGAAAACTTCATTATTAAAAACAAGATAGACTTCCGATGCTCCACTACTCAAGGTAAGTGGGCGACCGTTTTAGAGCATAAATAATGGACCTCAGCTTGTCCAACGAGTTTTGATATGAAACCTTTTATAAAATACGGAATAATATATAGTTAAGATTACATATTAGGCACACAAAAAATATAATCTAGTCTATTAATAGTTTATTCTAAGATATTTTAAAAATTAATTTTTAAACAACAATATGATATTGCAGTTACAGAAGTAAATATTGTATAATAGGCTGGAACTATTGCCAACCACAAAATAATATATAACAGAGTGAAAACCATTGCCAAAACCATAAAGTGATGGAAAGCCATTATTGTACATCACTTGGACTAGTTAGTAATTAGTATTTATTTCTGGGTATATGTAAACGGTGGCGCCTTTTCAATGGATTGAGTAGAATTTAATAATAGTAGATATAATGTCAAGTTGTTTTTTTTTAATAGAACACTTTGTGAATTATTCTACTATTTGTTATTATACTTTATACTAAAAGAAAAGTTATTTGTGAAAAAAAAGACAAATTTATGAAAAAACAAAACCATAAAAAATCTGAGTATATTATGTAAATTTTGCACTTCTTGTAAAAAATTTTCATATTAATTTATTTTTTAATTATAGTATAATTTTGTATTATTTAATTTTTTATCATTTACTTATAATTTTTTTGCTATTTTTTTAAACGATCCATAGGCCAATGTGTTTACATCTAGTCTTTTAAAAGTATGTATGCCTTCTTTCTGGATATCTAGCAAAATACATCTGTAAAGCAATTGCACTTTTTGCCCCCCTTCCCCATATAAGATTTAGTAATTATATATGTTTAAATTTCATTTTATTTACATCAAAATTTAAGAACACGAAAAGCTGGCAGTTGTATTGCTATGATATAATAGGTTAAACTAAATATAAAATTTAAAAACAAACCAAAAAATGCAGCAAAAAATTAAGTGTTTTATATAAAATATCACAATTGTTAGAGGATTCGGTATAACCACGAGCAAACGAGGAAACCAATATTTTAGAATATGACTTCAGAAAATCCATAAATCTTAACATGCTATACCGCGTTGAAACACCGGTTCCCGTGGGATCAGCGAAGCTAAGCAACGCTGGACACAGTTAGTAATTGAATGGGTTACAACCAGGGAACACTATGTTTCGTTGGGTGTGGTTTGGAATCCGCGGTAAACGGTTAACATTACCCAGACCTTAATGGGAGTAGTTCAGAGGCAGTGGTTATTTGTATTACGTCCATGGTGGCACTACCGCGTTGTCTAAAAGTTGTCGTAAAACTGCAATATCTGCAAGTTTCGATACTTGGATAACGTTGACGGAACTGGGAAAAAATGGGTTAAATATTCAAAAATATTTATTTACTGTACCTAGCACGTAGGCTTTACATAAGCCTTTGTGAACTGTCAAATTTAATAAAATATAAACTTCAAACACGACTGACCTCCACCGTGAAATACCTTCTGTACAACATTATATGTGGGGTAAAGTTATAAAAATAAATAAAATTTACAGACAAATAAAACGTTTTTAACAATGAGTTCGATAGGATTTTTTTTTTGTATTTAAATTAAGAATAAAGTATGTTTATTATAATTATTATTTGTTATCCAATTACTTGCCAACAATTAATTACCAAATAATATTTTATCTGTAACAATCAGAAAAATACGTGTTTTTTTTGTTCCGAATGTTTTTATGTCCTTAGATCAAGACAATTTTACCAGCGGCAACGGTATGACAGCGCAACGTTCAGAAACCTTGTAGTATTTTTAGACTAGGACTATTTGCCTTTTTTAGTATCGGGTTACTACAATTTAATGTAGGGAATACTGTTGCATTGCTAGGACTTGCTGGGCAACTTAATAAATAAAAGATCGCACCAAATTAAACTTAATATACAAATTAAATACGATAAGAAGTAATGATTGTTCTTCTATTATAGTATTAAAAGTCACAACACTTCGCTCAAAATGCTTTTATTTTTAATTCGCTTGATTTAGGGTACTGTTTAATTTTTTATCTGAATTTATTTATATTAAACTGCCAATACTATTTTAGGGCTAGTATACTGTCGTGCTTTTTATGTAAACTGGCAATGTTCTACGTTTCTATATATCCTACCATTGTTACCTATCGAAACATAAATTAAGTAAAATATTTTTAAGATTTACAGTTGTCAAGAGCACAAACAAAATGCCTTATTTGATCTAAAACAAAGATACATTCTTTAAAATTTATGGTGCCACCATAATATAATTGGCTGATAAAAAGCTTTCATCGGATAATGTTATTATTGAAGATGGCGTCTGCTTATAAGGCATCGGTATAGAATCTTCTAGAGAAATATGACTTGTTTCCCAGTTATCGCTTTCTGCTGGTACCTGATCAATTTCTGTCTTTTCACTTTCTATTGTTATATGGCTAGTTTCTTGTTCTTGACTGCTATCAAGAATTTCAATAATTTCTTCTGATTTAGGCGATACAGGTCGAATAACCTCATTGCTAGGACTTTCGTGTTCTGAGGTAGAGTCAAGAGCAAAACTAGCTGGTTTTTTAATTTCCTCATCTAATTTATTAGTCTTTATTTTAAGTTCTATGTTACTTCTAAAGTTACTATTTTGACCTAATTATAAATTAGAATTTTTAGATTTATCTACTTTTTCATCTAAAATAATTGGATTGGTAGCACTTTCATTTTTTTCTTTAACACTGTGCACTTTATTATTACTGCTATTATCTAATGGAGTATCTTCAATTTGAATATCTTTTCTCTTATGTTCTCAAAATCTTCTAATTCATCTATTGCTAAACTGTTGCCTTTTTCTTCTGCGTTGAATTAAAAGGCACTTGTTTACTACTGAAATTACTATTTACATCAGACTTATTATCCTTATTATTTTCAAATAACTTCATCCTGGTTTAACGCTAATACCGCTAGTGCTGGACGATTATCTTTGGTAACAAAGTGATTGTTCGTCTGTTCACTAACACTATCACTAACTAAATTGGTGTCTTTATATCACTAGGAAAACTACTATCACGTTTAACTATTTTAAAGTCTGTCTCCTATATTGCCCGTGTTACTATTTACTAAAGGGGTGGTTTATTTTGAGGAGGTCGGGTGGTATCTCTTCACTACTGGAATGGCTTGAATCTTCAATCTGGCTGTTGAAGAAGTGTGATCTTGCCTTGGTAAACTCTGTGCTTTCTGCTTCTGTAAGTGTAAAATTTCTTTTTAACTCCCCATCTAAGGGATATTCTAAGGCGGTTTCAAAATGGGTGCTATAAGCATCAGGTGCTTCTGAATAGGTATGTAAGCTTGCAGATTTCTCTTCGTCGCTCATTGATCGCATTAGTACAGAATGTTCTGATGATAGTTTTTTGGAGATAATTTTTTCTTCATCAGGACAGATTTCGCAACAGAATTCACTATTCTCCGCTTCGTAATAATTTGCCAGGGTAAGCTGAGAATTGCATCGGGCACAACGAAAACATGTTCGGTGATATAGAAGTTTTCCTACATTAAAGCGTTCGGCTATAAATACTGGAAGGCCACATTTTGCACATGGTTTCCTTTTGGCTCTACCAACCGTGATTTGTACCTAAAAAGAAACGAAAATATATTAAATATCTTCTTCACTTTTCAAGTTAGGAATAGTTGAAGATTAATTTTTCAACTTTTAACACTACGAGGTTAAATTAAAAAACGTATAAATTAAATATTAATTAACAAAATTATTACAGTACTTAATTTTCTGATTATTTGTGAAAAATGTAATTTTTAATATTAGCAGCATAAAGCATGACATGGAAATGGGAATGTGATTCTGATGTGGAAAAACATAACAAAAATGATGTAGTATTTTACCTTTAGCAAATATTTCGGGTTTGTACTGTCCCATAATGTCCAAGCTTTCTTCCTATGAAAACAAACAGTGTGGGTTAAAAAAAGCTTAAAGCTAAAAATGATAAAAGCTTTGCGCAATTATTTTTGTGCAATGTCATGCGTCCATCCTGCTTTTTTACATACAATCTTTAAAGATAATATGATTTATATTACATTTTTTATAAATAGTAGTTGATTCTATGTACTAACTTTTGTTAATAATTAAATACATCATATATTTTAAAATATAAATTAGAGTATTAACGAAAAGCTAAATTACTTTTTACCACAAATTTTCAAAAGCAAATCGGGTAAGCTGCCGTGTGTTTGTATGGTTAAATTTAATTATATTTTAGGGATCTTTGATTCTTTTATACTTAAGCAAATTGGTAATATTATCGTCCTGCGATAGGAATATATAAATCAAAAGTGTTTTATTATATGTTATGATTATAAAGTCTCATCAAGTAACAGCCAGATAAATACATTTTTTAGAAAGTAAAATATAGTGAATAAAAATGTCCCAGATGAGTTATATTATAGGTTTGTTAACCTAATTATGTCTCAAAAAATATTTTAATGGAAAAATCTTACGATTTTAATGGAAACATCATATTATACGCACAAATAAAACTTCATTATTAAAAACAAGATAGACTTCCGATGCTCCACTACTCAAGGTAAGTGGGCGACCGTTTTAGAGCATAAATAATGGACCTCAGCTTGTCCAACGAGTTTTGATATGAAACCTTTTTATAAAATACGGAATAATATATAGTTAAGATTACATATTAGGCACAAAAAAATATAATCTAGTCTATTAATAGTTTATTCTAAGATATTTTAAAAATTAATTTTTAAACAACAATATGATATTGCAGATACAGAAGTAAAATATTGTATAATAGGCTGGAACTATTGCCAACCACAAAATAATATATAACAGAGTGAAAACCATTGCCAAAACCATAAAGTGATGGAAAGCCATTATTGTACATCACTTGGACTAGTTAGTAATTAGTCTTTATTTCTGGGTATATGTAAACGGTGGCGCCTTTTCAATGGATTGAGTAGAATTTAATAATAGTAGATATAATGTCAAGTTGTTTTTTTTTAATAGAACACTTTGTGAATTATTCTACTATTTGTTATTATACTTTATACTAAAAGAAAAGTTATTTGTGAAAAAAAGACAAATTTATGAAAAAACAAAACCATAAAAAATCTGAGTATATTATGTAAATTTTGCACTTCTTGTAAAAAATTTTAATATTAATTTATTTTTTAATTATAGTATAAATTTGTATTATTTAATTTATTATCATTTACTTATAATTTTTTTGCTGTTTTTTTAAACGATCCATAGGCCAATGTGTTTACATCTAGTCTTTTAAAAGTATGTATGCCTTCTTTCTGGATATCTAGCAAAATACATCTGTAAAGCAATTGCACTTTTTGCCCCCCTTCCCCATATAAGATTTAGTAATTATATATGTTTAAATTTCATTTTATTTACATCAAAATTTAAGAACACGAAAAGCTGGCAGTTGTATCGCTATGATATAATACATACTTTATTCTTAATTTAAATACCAAAAAAAAATCCTATCGAACTCATTGTTAAAAACTTTTTATTTGTCTGTAAATTTTATATATTTTTATAACTTTACCCCACATATAATGTTGTACAGAAGGTATTTCACGGTGGAGGTCAGTCGTGTTTGAAGTTTATATTTTATTAAATTTGACAGTTCACAAAGGCTTATGTAAAGCCTACGTGCTAGGTACAGTAAATAAATATTTTTGAATGTTTAACCCATTTTTTCCCAGTTCCGTCAACGTTATCCAAGTATCGAAACTTGCAGATATTGCAGTTTTACGACAACTTTTAGACAACGCGGTAGTGCCACCACGGACGTAATACAAATAACCACTGCCTCTGAACTACTCCCATTGGTCTGGGTAATGTTAACCGTTTACCGCGGATTCCAAACCACACCAACGAAACATAGTGTTCCCTGGTTGTAACCCATTCAATTACTAACTGTGTCCGCGTGCTTAGCTTCGCTGATCCCACGGGAACCGGTGTTTCAACGCGGTAAAGCATGTTAAGATTTATGGATTTTCTGAAGTCATATTCTAAAATATTGGTTTTCCTCGGTTGCTCGTGGTTATACCGAAGTCCTCTAACAATTGTGATATTTTATGTAAAACACTTAATTTTTTCCTGCATTTTTTGGTTTGTTTTTAAAATTTTATATTTAGTTTAACCTATTATATCATAGCAATACAACTGTCAGCTTTTCGTGTTCTTAAATTTTGATGTAAATAAAATGAAATTTAAACATATATAATTACTAAATCTTATATGGGGAAGGGGGCAAAAGTGCAATTGCTTTACAGATGTATTTTGCTAGATATCCAGAAAGAAGGCATACATACTTTTAAAAGACTAGATGTAAACACATTGGCCTATGGATCGTTTTAAAAAAGCAAAAAAATTATAAGTAAATGATAAAAAATTAAATAATACAAAATTATACTATAATTAAAAATAAATTAATATTAAAATTTTTTACAAGAAGTGCAAAATTTACATAATATACTCAGTTTTTTTGGTTTTTTTTCATAAATTTGTCTTTTTTTCACAAATAACTTTTCTTTTAGTATAAAGTATAATAACAAATAGTAGCATAATTCACAAAGTGTTCTATTAAAAAAAAAAACAACTTTAATTTATCTACTATTATTAAATTCTATCAATCCATTGAAAAGGCGCCACCGTTTACATATACCCAGAAATAAAACTAATTACTAACTAGTCAAGTGATGTACAATAATGGCTTTCCATCACTTTTGGTTTTGGCAATGGTTTTCACTCTGTTATATATTATTTTGTGGTTGGCAATAGTTCCAGCCTATTATACAATATTTTACTCCTGTAACTGCAATATCATATTGTTGTTTAAAAATTAATTTTTTAAAATATCTTAGAATAAACTATTAATAGACTAGATTATATTTTTGTGTGCCTAATATGTAATCTTAACTATATATTATTCCGTATTTTATAAAAAGGTTTCATATCAAAACTCGTTGGACAAGCTGAGGTCCATTATTTATGCTCTAAAACGGTCGCCCACTTACCTTGAGTAGTGGAGCATCGGAAGTCTATCTTGTTTTTAATAATGAAGTTTTATTTGTGCGTATAATATGATGTTTCCATTAAAATCGTAAGATTTTTCCATTAAAATATTTTTTTGAGACATAATTAGGTTAACAAACCTATAATATAACTCATCTGGGACATTTTTATTCACTATATTTTACTTTCTAAAAAATGTATTTATCTGGCTGTTACTTGATGAGACTTTATAATCACAACATATAATAAAACACTTTTGATTTATATATTCCTATCGCAGGACGATAATATTACCAATTTGCTTAAGTATAAAAGAATCAAAGATCCCTAAAATATAATTAAATTTAACCATACAAACACACAGCAGCTTACCCGATTTGCTTTTGAAAATTTGTGGTAAAAAGTAATTTAGCTTTTCGTTAATACTATAATTTATATTTTAAAATATATGATGTATTTAATTTATTAACAAAAGTTAGTACATAGAATCAACTACTATTTATAAAAAATGTAATATAAATCATATTATCTTTAAAGATTGTATGTAAAAAAGCAGGATGGACGCATGACATTGCACAAAAATAATTCGCATAGCTTTTATCATTTTTAGCTTTAAGCTTTTTTTAACCCACACTGTTTGTTTTCATAGGAAGAAAGCTTGGACATTATGGGACAGTACAAACCCGAAATATTTTGCTAAAGGTAAAATACTACATCATTTTTGTTATGTTTTTCCACATCAGAATCACATTCCCATTTCCATGATCATGCTTTATGCTGCATAATATTGAAAAAGATACATTTTTCAACAAATAATCAGAAAATTAAGTACTGTAATAATTTTGTTAATTAATATTTAATTTATACGTTTTTAATTTAACCTCGTAGTGTTAAAAGTTGAAAATTAATCTTCAACTATTCCTAACTTGAAAAGTGAAGAAGATATTTAATATATTTTCGTTTCTTTTAGGTACAAATCACGGTTGGTAGAGCCAAAAGGGAACCATGTGCAAAATGTGGCCTTCCAGTATTTATAGCCGAACGCCTTAATGTAGGAAAACTTCTATATCACCGAACATGTTTTCGTTGTGCCCGATGCAATTCTCAGCTTACCCTGGCAAATTATTACGAAACGGAGAATAGTGAATTCTGTTGCGAAATCTGTCCTGATGAAGAAAAAATTATCTCCAAAAACTATCATCAGAACATTCTGTACTAATGCGATCAATGAGCGACGAAGAAAAATCTGCAAGCTTACATACCTATTCAGAAGCACCTGATGCTTATAGCACCCATTTTGAAACCGCCTTAGAATATCCCTTAGATGGGGAGTTAAAAAGAAATTTTACACTTACAGAAGCAGAAAGCACGAGTTTACCAAGGCAAGATCACACTTCTTCAACAGCCAGATTGAAGATTCAAGCCATTCCAGTAGTGAAGAGATACCACCCGACCTCCTCAAAATAAACCACCCCTTTAGTAAATAGTAACACGGGCAATATAGAGACAGACTTTAAAATAGTTAAACGTGATAGTAGTTTTCCTAGTGATATAAAAGACACCAATTTAGTTAGTGATAGTGTTAGTGAACAGACGAACAATCACTTTGTTACCAAAGATAATGCGTCCAGCACTAGCGGTATTAGCGTTAAAGCCAGGATGAAGTTATTTGAAAATAATAAGGATAATAAGTCTGATGTAAATAGTAATTTCAGTAGTAAACAAGTGCCTTTTAATTCAACGCAGAAGAAAAAAGGGAACAGTTGTAGCAATAGATGAATTAGAAGATTTTGAGAACATAAGCAGAAAAGATATTCAAATTGAAGATACTCCATTAGATAATAGCAGTAATAATAAAGTGCACAGTGTTAAAGAAAAAATGAAAGTGCTACCAATCCAATTATTTTAGATGAAAAAGTAGATAAATCTAAAAATTCTAATTTAGAATTAGGTCAAAATAGTAACTTTAGAAGTAACATAGAACTTAAAATAAAGACTAATAAATTAGATGAGGAAATTAAAAAAACCCGCTAGTTTTGCTCTTGACTCTACCTCAGAACACGAAAGTCCTAGCAATGAGGTTATTCGACCTGTATCGCCTAAATCAGAAGAAATTATTGAAATTCTTGATAGCAGTCAAGAACAAGAAACTAGCCATATAACAATAGAAAGTGAAAAGACAGAAATTGATCAGGTACCAGCAGAAAGCGATAACTGGGAAACAAGTCATATTTCTCTAGAAGATTCTTTACCGATGCCTAATAAGCAGACGCCATCTTCAGTAATAACAGTATCCGATGAAAGCTTTTTATCAGCCAATGATATTATGGTGGCACCATAAATTTTAAAGAATGTATCTTTGTTTTAGAGCAAATAAGGCATTTTGTCTGTGCTCTTGACAACTGTAAATCATAAAAATATTTTACTTAATTTATGTTTCGATAGGTAACAATGGTAGGATATATAGAAACGTAGAACATTGCCAGTTTACATAAAAAGCACGACAGTACACTAGCCCTAAAATAGTATTGGCAGTTTAATATAAATAAATTCAGATAAAAAATTAAACAGTACCCTAAATCAAGCGAATTAAAAATAAAAGCATTTTGAGCGAAGTGTTGTGACTTTTAATAGTATAATAGAAGAACAATCATTACCTCTTATCGTATTTAATTTGTATATTAAGTTTAATTTGGTGCGATCTTTTATTTATTAAGTTGCCCAGCAAGTCCTAGCAATGCAACAGTATTCCCTACATTAAATTGTAGTAACCTGATACTAAAAAAGGCAAATAGTCCTAGTCTAAAAATACTACAAGGTTTCTGAACGTTGCGCTGTCATACCGTTGCCGCTGGTAAAATTGTCTTGATCTAAGGACATAAAAACATTCGGAACAAAAAAAACACGTATTTTTCTGATTGTTACAGATAAAATATTATTTGGTAATTAATTGCTGGCAAGTAATTGGATAACAAATAATAATTATAATAAACATACTTTATTCTTAATTTAAATACCAAAAAAAAAAAAAAATCCTATCGAACTCATTGTTAAAATTTTTATTTTTCTGTAAATTTTATATATTTGTATAACTTTACCCCACATATAATGTTGTACAGAAGGTATTTCACGGTGGAGGTCAGTCGTGTTTGAAGTTTATATTTTATTAAATTTGACAGTTCACAAAGGCTTATGTAAAGCCTACGTGCTAGTACAGTAAATAAATATTTTTGAATGTTTAACCCATTTTTCCCAGTTCCGTCAACGTTATCCAAGTATCGAAACTTGCAGATATTGCAGTTTTACGACAACTTTTAGACAACGCGGTAGTGCCACCACGGACGTAATACAAATAACCACTGCCTCTGAACTACTCCCATTAAGGTCTGGGTAATGTTAACCGTTTACCGCGGATTCCAAACCACACCCAACGAAACATAGTGTTCCCTGGTTGTAACCCATTCAATTACTAACTGTGTCCAGCGTTGCTTAGCTTCGCTGATCCCACGGGAACCGGTGTTTCAACGCGGTAAAGCATGTTAAGATTTATGGATTTTTTGAAGTCATATTCTAAAATATTGGTTTTCCTCGGTTGCTCGTGGTTATATCGAAGTCCTCTAACAATTGTGATATTTTATATAAAACACTTAATTTTTTGCTGCATTTTTTGGTTTGTTTTTAAATTTTATATTTAGTTTAACCTATTATATCATAGCAATACAACTGCCAGCTTTTCGTGTTCTTAAATTTTGATGTAAATAAAATGAAATTTAAACATATATAATTACTAAATCTTATATGGGGAAGGGGGGCAAAAAGTGCAATTGCTTTACAGATGTCTTTTGCTAGATATCCAGAAAGAAGGCATACATACTTTTAAAAGACTAGATGTAAACACATTGGCCTATGGATCGTTTAAAAAAATAGCAAAAAAATTATAAGTAAATGATAAAAAATTAAATAATACAAAATTATACTATAATGAAAAAATAAATTAATATTAAAATTTTCTACAAGAAGTGCAAAATTTACATAATATACTCAGATTTTTTATGGTTTTGTTTTTTCATAAATTTGTCTTTTTTTTCACAAATAACTTTTCTTTTAGTATAAAGTATAATAACAAATAGTAGAATAATTCACAAAGTGTTCTATTAAAAAAAAAAACAACTTTACATTATATCTACTATTATTAAATTCTACTCAATCCATTGAAAAGGCGCCACCGTTTACATATACCCAGAAATAAAGACTAATTACTAACTAGTCCAAGTGATGTACAATAATGGCTTTCCATCACTTTATGGTTTTGGCAATGGTTTTCACTCTGTTATATATTATTTTGTGGTTGGCAATACTTCCAGCCTATTATACAATATTTTACTTCTGTAACTGCAATATCATATTGTTGTTTAAAAATTAATTTTTTAAAATATCTTAGAATAAACTATTAATAGACTAGATTATATTTTTTGTGTGCCTAATATGTAATCTTAACTATATATTATTCCGTATTTTATAAAAAGGTTTCATATCAAAACTTGTTGGACAAGCTGGGGTCCATTATTTATGCTCTAAAACGGACGCCCACTTACCTTGAGTAGTGGAGCATCGGAAGTCTATCTTGTTTTTAATAATGAAGTTTTATTTGTGCGTATAATATGATGTTTCCATTAAAATCGTAAGATTTTTCCATTAAAATATTTTTTTGAGACATAATTAGGTTAACATGTTCTTCAATGGATGGTGCTATTATTCTTATGTGAGTGCAATCAATTGCCCCAATTACCCCAGGTATACCACAAGAAGCAAAAAAAATTCTTTTCATTGTTAGCTTTTTATTTTCATCAGGAAATTTGATCCAGTCATTAGCGAAATGTACAACAATTAGTCTAGATACTTCCTTAACTGCACGGCTTACCATTGGTTGACTTATAGCTAGTAGGTACTCTTGCCCAACACCCCGTTGGTAGTTTCCTGTTGCAAAGAACCTCAAAGCTATGACAATTCTTTGCTGAAATGGTACCCTTGTTATTCTAACGGCATCATTCATAAATGGCTCAAGTTCTTCAAATAGATATGTTACTAATTCTTTATTTAATCGAAAAATATCTATAAACCTTTCATTAGATAGACTAAATGGGTCACTTCTATCACGAAGGAATCTACTCTCCTCACGAGTTAACCGTAGTTGATATCTTCTTTCAACTTCTTGAAATAAAGCGATATTTGCTGGCAACATTTTTTTGGAAAATTTCGTTGTTCCAAAGGTAAACAAACAAAATAATTACAAAAATGACAAATGATTGATTGGTTAAGTTGACAATTTACTATCTTCTTCATCCTTTTCGTAAATTCACGATGGCCACTACAGTATTGCGATGTTGCCGCACTCACGTTCAAAATTTTTCGGGTGCGATCGTCTACCTTCGTACTCTTACTCGAAAGCATAGCGATAGCGAAGCATGGGGTAACAAACGGCTTATAGAATAGTTTCTATAATAGCTTTCGTTTCGTAAAGTTTCGCTACCGCTTGCTTTCGCAATTTCAGCGAAAATTACAGAATCCACCTACAGTATCGAATCCTTATATCTGCGTCAATATCGACCGCTGTACGTAATTGATTAATTCTATCGATCGAATCTCGAAGAATTTACGATTTTTCTTTCTGTAAACATTTTTGTGGTCCTAAACAGGACCAGTAAACTAAAACATATACTCCAAAACTCTAACTAAAAATCTTATTCCGAATATAATAAACTAATTAATGTATTGCGTTGCCAGTGCTTCCCTGCCCACCCTTCCATCGCCGTCTCTGGCCATTGCCGGCGACATCATCGCCATAAGAGCCACCTCGACCATATCTTCGAGGACAGCAAAAAATTTTGCAAAAACCAAAAGTAAACCATATTGAATAATAAGAAAAATAGCAAAAGCAATCCCCAGTACGAGGCATAGAAACCTACAATAAACCGCAACAATTCGAACATCTTTCTTCAATCGCTGTCGAAACTATAATGACCACATACGATCATTTTTCACCTTTCGAACCGAGCGCACTTCCACTCTAAGCTGATAAATAAACCGCTTTTTGCGCTCCTTTTTATTTCCCGTAGCTCATAGGTAGGAGTTGCTTTCAGGAGCGTAAACTCGGAGATGCCTTCAATGGTGAAATAGCCGTATATTTTCACCCATTGCTCTTCCGCCTCTCCCACGGCTTTCTTTCTGAAATTTCCCAGATTGACACATGGTCTGGTAGCTTGGTGTTTGCATCCTTAATGATGGCCTTGACGTGAGATGGTGAGAGCAGCTTGTAGAGGGACCCGTTCTCGTAGAGGACTTCAAAGAGCTTCTTGTAATACTCATCCACTTCAGAAATATAATTAGATGCTAGTTGATAGGCTCTCAGAATGTGAATCTTAAGTGTGTTTGTGTCTATTGTTTTGTACCACACTTGCATTTCTTGGATTGCCTTAAGTCCACGGTTAAGTTTTGTCTGAAATCTCTGCAGCTTATTCTTTATCCTTTGTTACAGTTCAAAAATTGAACTATAACAATTTTCGATTTAAAATACCTTTTTGCATAAATACCTTAAATGCGGAAAGCAGGGCTATAGTTTTAAATGTTGTTTATTACTAGCTATGGTCTGCAGAATGTTTTGTGTTTGATTGTTTATTGACCTTTCCTTATTTTCAGGGGTCGTTGACATGTTGGTGGTTGTTTTTGTAACCGTATGGAGTATTTTACATTGTTTTTGTTTTGAATTATGTACATTCATAACTCTTTGTTTTGTTTTTGTAATTTCGAAGTTTTAAAATTTTGACGTTTTAAAATAAGTCAGGTTTATGGTGAAGTTGTTTTCTTTTCTTCTTTTTCTTTTTGGCTAAAATGACTGGCAAGATGTCGTAGTAGCAACGCCGCTTGGTACCGTGAGAGGCGGTCTCGAAATCGAGAGTGATTCCTAAATCTTTCTTTTTAGAAAGTTCTGACAGAAATCGGTTATATCTGGATTTCGGGATTATATTTTGCGGGGATCAACGTGCGTTGTTTGTTAGTAATATCGGGGTAGTTCCTGGTGTCTTAGAGCCAACCCTTAGGAATGATGGCATAAGGCCAGCCAGCGAGCCAGTGATGGATTGTGTGAGAGTTGGTAGAATTGTAGCAAGAAGGGTTTGGTACTGCCAAGGTCGTCCTTGACAGAAAACGCGGTTGGTGAAAAATAAGTTTTGGGGAAGCTTTCTCTCTCCTGCTGACCACCAAGGAGACAGCACACGTGAAGGCAATGTTCTAAAAGTTAATTTTCAACCCTTGTTTTGGGGATTGTTGAGCAAATGCCTAAGTAAATTTTCCGTTTGTTTGTGCTAATTGTAGTACGTTGTTTCGGAGTGAAATGTCACGTTATCCGTAAATTTTTGGGAAATTTATGTCTTCTTAAAGAAGGATTATACCAGGTGGAAACTTGCATGGAACCCTTTTTCTTCGTTAATATCCTATAAGGGGCGATATTGGCTCGTTAAGTTTGTGGAAAAAGGTAAGAATTTTACTATTTCACACAGTTTTATCAAAATTGCTACGTTGAATTTTGATCTATCTTTGAAAACGTATTGTATTCGATTTTGGGGTTATGATAATTGCGTAGTTAATTTATGGGGTTTTCTTTAAATGGATTGTTTTTTTAAGGGGAGAACTTTGTCTAGCATTTTTATGCTTATTGTGTAATTTATGTAAGGGATGTAATTTCTGTGTTTCGTAAAGTATCATAAGTAACCATGCATAAAGCTTAGACGAGTTGTTTTTTTTAGGGTTCATTCTTCTTTCTTCTTTCTTTTCTTCTGTTTTTTTATTCCTGGTTTTACCCCTTTGATTTCTTCGACTTGATTTTGTGTTCCGGCCCATGCTGATTGTGCCTAGTTCCAGTTCGAGTTAATGGATTTAATCCCATGCTTTATGTTGGGGATTCAAGTGACAAACCCAAGTTGCCGACATTAGTTGCTGATGACTACCAGCTAGACTACCGTTTCCAAAGCACAACCACTTGCTTCCATAATAACAGGAAAATCACAGCTAAGTCTTAAGTTTAAGAAAATTTTTGTAGATTAATGATATTACATTGACTTAAGAGAATGTCATGTCGATAGTCTAGCCTTAGATTTGAACTGAAATTTTTATTTAAAGCACCTGCTAATCATTTGAATAGCTTGATGTTACTTAATACCTTCTCTGTCTGAGTTAACAGTCATTAACACATTATTTTCTCGGCACCTTCACTAAAATCTAAGACTGGAATTTGGACATAAGTATACACATGTGCACTTTTAAAGCTTTAAAGGTTATCGAAAGAACATTTTTATTATTATATTAGGGGTATATAGTCACTTACTTTTAACACTATTCTATTGGGAAACAAATTGTAGGGACAGTTGGTACTTGTGAGTTGTAATCATAAAACACGAGAAAGAGTGTTGTATATCAATCTGTTGTGGGGGTATGGTTTATTGCAAACCCAAAGGTAATAATCTTATGGTTTTTAAATATTGAATTTGATTGAAGATTAATTAGAAAGATTTACTGACATTTGTTTTTGTTTAACCCTTGACCGGATATATTTTTTGTTTAAGCCTTAAAGCTCTCAGACATTTTGCTGTAACTTCCATAACGTCATTCTGCTTCATTTTATTATTTTTTAATTTGTAAGAGCCTGTTAAAAAGTTTTAAATGCAACTTATGGCCTTACGTATATGTGGGTACCATACTAGAAGGTTTTCAGTAAAAGTTATAAACTTACGGACTTTGTTATATATAAGGTTTTGTTGAATTTATTACTTGTTCTGCTTTTGGGTTTAGTAACATTAAATTTGTATATAAGTCAAATTTAGTTTAACATTGTCATTTATTTTTCAATAATTTAAAATCTTATTAAATTTTGGTTTAAAAGGCGCATCCCCAATTTGGTGGAATTTGTTACAATTATTTTTTTATTTTTGTAATAAAGCATTAACTAGTGTATTTATATTTTGACTTTTATTGACAAATTCAAGAATGCACTCGCCTTTGTGTAGAGCCTCATGCGACTGTAAGTATTTATTGTAACCATATTCTTTAGAATTTAAAAACATGATTATTTTTTTAATTTTTATTTCTGAGCTAGCCGAGTATATTTTAACGTTTATTAGATAATTATTTATGTAAGGGATGTAATTTCTGTGTTTCGTAAAGTATCATACGTAACCATGCATAAAGCTTAGACGAGTTGTTTTTTTTAGGGTTCTTCTTTTCTTCTGTTTTTTTTTCTTTTCAATTCCTGGTTTTACCCCTTTGATTTCTTCAACTTGATTTTGTGTTCCGGCCCATGCTGATTGTGCCTAGTTCCAGTTCGAGTTAATGGATTTAATCCCATGCTTTATGTTGGGGATTCAAGTGACAAACCCAAGTTGCCGACATTAGTTGCTGATGACTGACAGCTAGACTACCGTTTCTAAAGCACAACCACTTGCTTCCATAATAACAGGAAAATCACGGCTAAGTCTTAAGTTTAAGAAAATTTTTGTAGATTAATGATATTACATTGACTTAAGAGAATGTCATGTCGATAGTCTAGCCTTAGATTTGAACTGAAATTTTTATTTAAAGCACCTGCTAATCATTTGAATAGCTTGATGTTACTTAATACCTTCTCTGTCTGAGTTAACAGTCATTAACACATTATTTTCTCGGTACCTTCACTAAAATCTAAGACTGGAATTTGGACATAAGTATACACATGTGCACTTTTAAAGCTTTAAAGGTTATCGAAAGAACATTTATTATTATGGTATACCTTAGGGGTATATAGTCACTTACTTTTAACACTATTCTATTGGGAAACAAATTGATAGGGACAGTTGGTACTTGTGAGTTGTAATCATATACACGAGTACGAGTGTTGTATATCAATCTGTTGTGGGAGGTATAAGATTTATTGCTAACCATTTGGTAATAATCTTATACGGTTTAATTATAAATATTGAATTTGATTGAAGATTAATTAGAAAGATTTACTGACATTTGTTTTTGTTTAACCCTTGACCGGATATATTTTTTGTTTAAGCCTTAAAGCTCTCAGACATTTTGCTGTAACTTCCATAACGTCATTCTGCTTCATTTTATTATTTTTTAATTTGTAAGAGCCTGTTAAAAAGTTTTAAACAACTTATGGCCTTACGTATATGTGGGTACCATACTAGAAGGTTTTCTGTAAAAGTTATAAACTTACGGACTTTGTTTATATATATAGGATTTAACTGTTGACAGTTTATTACTTGTTCTGCTTTTGGGTTTAGTAACATTAAATTTGTATATAAGTCAAATTTAGTTTAACATTGTCATTTATTTTTCAATAATTTAAAACCTTATTAAATTTTGGTTTAAAAGGCGCATCCACCAATTTGGTAGGAATTTGTTACAATTATTTTATTATTTTTTGTAATAAAGCATTAATTAGTGTATTTATATTTTGACTTTTATTGACAATACCCCCCGTTCAAGAATGCACTCGCCTTTGTGTAGAGCCTCATGCGACTGTAAGTATTTATTGTAACCATATTCTTTAGCCAATGTATAAGCATGATTATTTTTTTTAATTTTTATTTCTGAGCTAGCCGAGTACTTATTTTAACGATTATTAGATAATTATTTTTTGCCCAAGTGGGGCGTATAAAATTTCCCATAATAAATTTGGTTATAAAATTTCCCGGTAATACTTTGTTTCTGTATCGTTCATTGTGGAAGTGAACGATACCATCGTTTTCGCTTGATGCTTCGAGGCTCTAATAAGTTCTTCCTGGTTGATCTGAAGGCTGTCAATGTCTCTGTTTACGTCATCGTTTACTCCGAAAATTGACGTCAATGCTTGACCCAACAGACCTCTCTTTTTCCGGTGAAGCGCTGGCAGGCCGTTTGTAATCAGTTTCACATCATTTTCCTCTTGTAGTAGATGGTGTACTAGTGATTTACATTGACATTCCGTTTACATTTCCTTTGCTTGTTTACACAAGTTGCCAAATTTTTCTATCACTTCGGTCACTTTTCTTGCATCGTCGTTGATCTTGGTCTTGTTTATGTTGAGCTGTAATCTGAACTCTCCTTTCTGGATTCTGGACGCTCCCAAATGTTCTACGTAGAGCCCTTTTTATGGAGTTTGTATCGTAAACTTCAAATTGTTTGTGCTTGGAAGTCCTAGAACCAACAGGGTGCAGAATATTGCGTGCAATATGGTCAATCGAGTGTTTCGGCTGCCTGTCACTTTGTGATCATCCCTGGTAGTCGACGTGTTGGTATGCAGCTTTCTTTGTGGACTTGAAGTGTTGTCTACCTCACATCGAAGAGGTATTAACTTTGTTATTGATCTTCTCAGCTCGGTTTTGCCTTTTCGCAGGGTGACTACACGTACTAATTTGTTGTTGCTTGGATTTACTTGGGTGATTCTTGCTATTGGCCATTGCGCTGGGTTGATGTTATCTTTCTTGATGAGGACAATCGTACCTTCTTTTAGATTCTCTTTTGTTTCTTTTCATTTATATCTCATTTATAGCTTGCTCAGATATTCTATTGACCATACTTTCCAAAAGTCTTTTTTTATTTTCTGGATTAGTTTTCAGCATTGTGACGAACTGCTGTCCACTTCTGTTTCTGAATATATCTGTGGACCAATAATTGGTCTTCCAATTAAAAAGTGTACAGGCGTTCAAATGATTTCTTCGTTCGTTGCATCGCTGACAACACAGAGCGGCCGAGAGTTCAGGCATGCTTCTATTTGGTAGAGGAGCGTTGTTATTTCTTCATACGTCAAAGTGAGGGGATGATGGTGGGATGAAGTGCCATTTAATTCCTGCTGTGCTGATGGTGTTCTGCACTTCTTCATCCTGCGTTATTCTTTTTATTTCCTGGTGTAATTGGTTTGCTGCCCCTACGAATGTAGTTCCATTGTCGCTGTACATATTTGTGCACTGGCCACGTCTTGACATAAATCTCTTCAAGGCTGCGAGGAACGTCTCGGTGGTCATGTCGCTGACGATTTCTATGTGGATTGCTTTTGTCGATAGGCAGACAAATATCGCTATGTGCCCTTTGTACGCCCGATGCCCTCTTCCTTTTAATGTTCTTTTTTGAATTGGTTCTGCATAGTCGATTCCTGTATGCGCAAATGGTGGGGATGGTGTTATCCGTTCTCTCGGTAAGTCTCCCAATTAGCTGCTTGGCAGTTTGTTGTTTGTATCTAATGCACTTTATGCATTTTTGTATTAGACTGGCAATGGCTTTCTTTGCGTTGATGATCCAAAATTTTTGTCTAATGTAGGCTAGCGTCAGTTAGTTTCCTCCATGTAGTGTTTTAAGATGTGCACTTCTCAGGATGAGTGTTGTTAAGTGACAGTCTCTGGGCAAGATCACTGGACGTTTCTGGTCGTATGGCATGCTCGCGTTGTCAAGCCTTCCACCTACTCGTATTATTCCTTCTTTGTCCAAGAAAGGGTTCAGATTCTAAAGCTTGCTTTGGTTGGCTACACCTTTCTGTTTCACTAATTGTCCTTTTTCTTCTTTAAAGTGTGCGCTTTGGACGGATCTGATGACAGCTTGTAATGTTTCCTTAATTTCTTCTGGAGTGAGACAGCCTTTTAGTGATTCTTTTCTCATTCTTCGGCAGTAAGACAGAACTCGAAGCATCTTCGTGAGCGAGAAAAAAAAAATCTTCCCTTTTCTCAGTGACGCAGGTTTGATGACATGTGGGTTGTCTGGTTTCTTCTTCAATTTTCGGGCATTCCGTTTTTCCAGGCCATTTCTTCTCGTCTCACAGCCAGGTAGGTCCCTTCCACTATAAAGTTGATTCTTTCAAGACTCTAATCTCTAAGCCCCGTGAGATTGCATCGGATGGATTTTCGCTGGTTTCACATGGTTCCAATTTTCTGCTGGGATCTGCTTCACAATTTCTGTGACTCGATTTGCAACGAAGGTTTTCCATCGTGTTGTATCTCCTTTCATCCATCCCGACGTGATTATTGAATGACCGATTTAATATAACCTGTAGCGCTCTTACTGTTTTTGTCATTAGTTTCGCTAGTAATACGGCGGCACATAGTTCCAACTTTGGTAGAGTTGTCCTGTTCCTTGCTGGCGCTACCTTGGACTTCGCCTGTAGTAGGGTGATGCAGCTTGACTCTTTTGTTTTTATCCTAGTATATATCAGTGCTCCATAAGCTTTCTCTAAAGCATCGCAAAATCCTAGCAGCTCTAGTTGATTACTGTCTTGCTGTATCCATCGTGGAATCCTGATTTCTGAGATGGTTCTACGTTCTTCTTGGAGTTTTTTCCACTTCTTGGACATTTTGGAGTTGACTATTTCATCCCATGCTAAGTCTTGCAGCCATAATTCTTGAATTATTAGTTTTGCTCTGATAGTAAAGGGTGCTAACCATTCAAGTGGATTGAAGATTTTCGCAATTTTTGACAGCATCTGTCTTTTAGTGTGGGTAATTCTTAAAGCTGTTGAGACTAATGAAAACTGTCATCCCATGGTGTCCATAGAATCCCTAATGACTTCTTTACTTCCTCCTCTCCAATTTCTATAGTAGCTATTTCTTTTACTTCTTCTGGGAGTGTGGCTAGAAATTTTTTAGAATTACTTGACCACTTCCTAAGTGTGAATCCTCCTGATTTGAGCAGTTCGACTAGATCTTTTTGGATTTTGATTGCTTCTTGTGTGCTGTTCGCTCCTGAGAGAACGTCGTCTACATAGAAGTCTTCTAACAGGATTCTTAAAGGTTCCTTATAATTTTCTTCCTCATCCTGTGCTAGTTAATGTGGTGTTCTTATGGCTAAAAATGGTGCTGCCGCTGTGCCATATATGTCACCGTGGTTAACTGGTATTCTTGATATGATTGGTTGGATGATCTTCGTTGTCCATTCGAATCTGTCGGTACATTTTTTCGATGCCTGCTATAAATGCTATTCTGTGTCTCCTCCAGCGTAAGATGATATCTGCTAAATCATTCTGTAATCTTAGCCCCGCATACATCATTCCATTCAGGCTTTGGTCGGTGTTCGTTCTACATGAAGCGCCAAAAACTACTCTCAGCTTCGTACTGGTGCTCTCCGTGCGTATCACTGCTTGATGAGGAATGTAGTATTTTCCTTGGTTGTATGCGAAGTTTGGAATTCTTTTCATATGTCTCAATTTCAGGTATTCTTCCATGAACTGCCTTTATTCGCTGTATAGGCTCGGGTCCATCCTTGTTCCTTGCTACCGTTTTTTTGTAATATTATTTACATATTTGGTCTTCTGGTCGCCTGTACTGTTGGCTTTCTACCTTTTCTATTTCCCAAAATTTTGTTAGTTGTGTATCTTCCTCCACTCTTGACACCATGCTTCGCACTTGAAGTTGTCTACTGTCGTTGATAGCCATTTGCCCTGACAGGATCCGACCGAATTCGGTGTTTTGTCCTATGAATCCGGAGTTCTTTTGAGTCCTCCAGATATTTTTTCCATGATCTTCTGCACCCAAAAGTATGTCGATGGGTCCTGTTTTATTAAAAGTCGGATCGGCCAACATCTCATTGTTCCAGTAGCTGAAGTCCACGTTCTTCAGTGGTTGGCTTGGAAGAGCTTTGGTGATTTTGGCGCACCACCAGCTCTGATGTTAGCGTATATTCGCTCGGAAAGCGTGGTTTCAATTGGGCTTCTATCTTCCATTTGGATATTCTGGCTTCACTTTCTCCCACTCCTGATATCTCTGCTCTTATTCTTTGTCTAGGTAGTGCCAATATCTGGGCGGCTTCTTCCGTAATGAATGACGATTGTGAACCTTGGTCGACCAATACTCTCAGAAGATGCGATGTTCCATTTTGACCTTGCCCTCGAACTAATGCAGTAGCTAAAAGAACTTCTTTTGTTTCACTGTTTACCACTTCGGCTGCGTGATGTGCTCCTTGATGATAATTTCTTGAACTGTTGTTTCTCTGATAGTTGTTTCCTAAGTTGGATTTCTGGAAGTTGTTCTGTCTTGTACCAGGTTGACGATCTTGATGTATGTATGATGGTTTTGCTGGCAAACTCTACAGCGGATTGCTGTGTTGCAGTTATTTCTATGATGATGAGTCAAACATTTGATGCACAACTGGTTATTTCTTGTAGTCTTCCATCGGTCTTCTACTGATTGAGCCACAAATTGACTACATGCCCATAACGGATGTTCTCTCTTGCATAATTGACATGCTGATCTCTTCTGCAACTTCCTTTCCATGTTGACTGCTTCGAGCGATTGAAATCTTCTTTTCAAGAATTCGAAATGTTTTCTAGTTACGGAACTTTGAGTGGATTATCCAGAGTTTGTTCGTATAGTTTATTTGTTTTTGAATCCCATTTCCTGCCTAATAATTCTTCCTATTAGTGGGTCCCATAAAGTCGTTTTCCCAGGCTGCCAGATAATTCCCATCTGTAGTCGTGAGTGTCTAATGATGTTCTGGGCGTCTCCTTGAAGATGTGTCTTCAAGTGCTGCAACTTTTGGGCGTTTAATAGGCTGTTATTTTCATAAAAGATTCTGGTGAACAAATCATTGAATGTAGCCAATTCTTCATAATTTCCGCTGAAGATTGGGATCTTGATGGTCGGAAGAGGGGCTTCGGTGGCTAGTGGCTGCTTCTTCTTTATTTTCTCATCTAATTGTTCCATGATGGCTTCGTACTTCTTCTTTATGCTCCGGTGGTTTCCAAGATAGTCTCCATTTATGTTTCCATTGACTAAGATGTCGTTATTAAGTTGCTGGAGGGGTTCCCAATGGCTTCTCACATCGTTTCTCAGGAACTCGTACCGGGAAATCGGTTTGTTTCTGGTGATCTCTCGCTCGGCTTCGTGGATAACGTATATGAATTCTTGGGTGATCACGTCCTCTCTTCTTAGTCTTTCTTCGTCTAGATTGCTTTTTTTTCCCATGCGATTCTTCTTCACTGCCTTCGATTTTCTTGCAGGTCATCAGATACTTTTTGACTTCGTCATAAAATAGTTGTGCTCGGTCTCTCTTAAGTCTAGGAGTATTACATTGTTTTCCTTAATTTTTTCCCATACTTGGTCTGCTTGTTGAAGTCGTTGCCTGGAGTTTTCCTCGTCGATGAATCTTTTTTGGCGTTTGTAAATACTTGCTTCAATTCTTCTGCCTAACTCTGTTGCTGTTTAGCTAAGGTATTGCTTTTTTCCATTGTAATCTAATTACTGTAATCACTTCACTACACTGCCGTAGTTACTTTGACGGTCACTTTTAGTTACGGATTTTAATTCTTAGATCCGAACTTTAATTTCACGCACTCTGGCGACTTAAGGTTCGAAGGACCATGAAAGGAATTAGGGGAGGATTTTTCCTAATCCTTTTATTCTCTAGTTTCCTAGGTTAAGTAAAATACGTTTTAACAGCTGTACAATACTGGTTTTATTAATTTTAGAATGCACAATTTATACAAATTAGTGTGGGTCATTTCGTGATGTTCTACCAAAATCCTACGGTCTAACCTTGCTACGGTCTAACCTATCTGGTGACATTGTCGTGGCATGATTTATTTACATGATTAATATTTATGTTATTATAATAGTAATAAAATGATGACCTTGCTAATAACATAATCATATGGTTGTTACATATAAATTAATAAAAATATGCTAATATATATAAAAATACAATTTTTTTGAAGAAATGTCGTTTTGACAATGTATATATATATATATATATATATATATATATATATATATATATATATATATATATATATATATATATATATATATATATATATATATATATATATATATATATATATATATATATATATATATATATATATTTGAGATGGTATAACCTTATGGAAAAATATTAAATAAAAATTTTTATTATAAAATATAAAGAAAAAGGAAAAACATAAAAAGAACATAAATTTCAAGGGTAAAATGGGTCATGTAAATATAAAAATTGGATTAAAACCAAGAAAAAGGCATAAGGTACCTATGATAAACAGAATGAGATATTTTGCAAACTTTAAATACACAAGAAATAAAAAATCACAGAAATTCACTTCGGAAAATATAGGAGAAATCTGTTCTTGACTGTAATACATCTAAAAAGATGAGTGGAAGGCCAAATGTAAAAAATAAATATGTAATGCAAATTTAATGATCAAATTATAACAAGATAGTTATAAATATACAGAAGGTTGTAACAATAGTGACCAAAAATAAACATTAATGCATAAAAACCTAGGCAAAAGCAATAATGATCGACTCATGGAAAATTACTTAATATTAGAATTAGATTTAGTTAGAATAAGGTAGATTTAAGTTTAAACTAAGTTTTGACCGCATAATAACAAAAGTGTTTGAATTTTAATAAGAAAAAGGACAATTTTAAAAATTGGTGAAACAGTGCTTTTGGTATCCAATGATGCTATAAGAAGTTTTAAACTGACCGTAATAAAAAACCTAACAAACTATATATCAAAAGATAGGCAAAGAAACCATTTTTTTATGATATAAATATATATAAGAAAAAAGTAAAAATAAATACTTTAATTTTCGCGTATAGTGCGGGACGCGTTAAAAGACAAAAATCGAGCCTATTAAACTCATATTGTGGAATTAATATAAAAACCTAAACCTTATAATTAGTCATAAAAGATGTATAAAATTATCATTTATTTAGATTTAGAATTAGTTATAAGATTTAAACGGAGGTTTATTTGAAAAATATAAAAATATTAAAATATAAGAAGTCAGAAAGGATGACATCAATTTGTTTACATGCAAATAATTGTGACAAGGTCAAAATGAAACTTATATAACTATACACCATTAAAAAAAAGCATTAAATTTTCTAAATATCAAGTGAGTTATAGCTGCCCAGATAATAACAGCAAAGTAAGGCTTAGTAATAAAGTTAAAATTTTTATTCAAAATTGCCCTATTTGTCAAGCTAAAATTCTATCTAGGTGCCTGGAAAGACGCCATGTTACCTAAAATAGTGGCAATTGTTCTTGGGGTATATAAACGAATTAACCCCGAAACAAGGGATTAGTCCAAATTCAGTTGCTAAAGTAACCACGCTCCTCCAGGGGTCGAAAAAGACAAAAGAAAGCGGTTTCATAGCTAAGTGCTAGACATAACCTAGAAAGTTGATACAGTTTTTTCTTCCAAAGTTTTATGTTTTAAAGAAGGTAAAATTAAGTAAAGTGTATATAAAAAATCAATTCAAAGTAAATATAATCAATTTACCTGGAGGTAGTGACAAATTACATAAAATCTATGCCGATTTCCATGACACAAAAAAAGTAAACAAGGTTCGTCAAGCAGATGATAGAAAAATTTCAAAGTGCCAATGGTACCCAGCTGATGATTTTTGATAGTCCAGTTCAAATAAACCTTTCTAGAAGACATCGTAGCCTGTTTGTATAAATATTATATCCTTTTTTTTACTACTTAGAAGAGAACTTCAATTTTGTTAACAGGTAACTTAGAATAGACATTTTAAAACTGAATAAGGTTAATAAGATTTCTCGCCGCTAGGAGAAAAAGGACAGGTCCAGACTTAGAACAGATATTGTTTTTGAAAGATTTATTTTTATTTAATAAACTGTTGGACCAAATAAATTTTTATTATAATAATAAACAAATAATTTTAATTAAAAGTTAAAAAAATAAATAAATACATATTCAGTGAAGACAAACTAATCGAATCAAATACATTTTTCATATATTTTAAAATTTTCTAAATTCTTCGAAACGAATTATAAAATAATAATAATAATAAAAAAATATTATAATAAAATTTTATTTATATTGTTTTATGTTTTACCTATCTATTATTGATCTATAATACCTTAGAAACGGAATATGTTATGATAGCAATAATACCTGCTATCACACCTAGGGCATTATAAGCGGGCATTATGATAATGCCCGCTTATAATGCCCCAATAATAATATGGAAATTTTATTGCTTATCCAATTTTATTTCTCTCACAATAAAAATCAAGTTTATACAAAAATATTTTTTTCTTTAAACAATACTAAAAATTAAACTTTATTTCAAAATAAAAATTACAATTTTGAAATGTCCCGGAAAATGTAGCTGATCCCACTATAGAATGGTCGGTGTTTTTGTGATGGTAGCAGCGGTGGTACACTAACGCTATTTTGTATAGAAGAACAGTCCATTAAAGAATTTTCAATAGTCGATACGGAAATTTACCTCGGAATTAACTGAATTGGCAATCATTTTGGCTACTTTGTTTTGGATGAAATACTTTCTTCTATATATCCTTCAGCTACTGAAGAGCTTTTCCATTTCCCATGTTGTTTTAGCGTTTCAAACGAAGCACCTGCCTCAACAAGTAAAGTTGACGATGTGCGACGCAAACAGTGGCCGGTGTAACTTCTGCATTATCCAGTTTTAAAA
>JAHBCN010009665.1:0-34558 GCA_019359885.1 Listronotus oregonensis
TTTTAAAAATTTTAAAATTGCGAAAAAACTACTAATTTTTTTTTGAAAAATTATTAACCGGCGAAAAAAATTTAAAATAATTTTAAAAAAAAAAAATAGTAATTCCAAAATGTTATTTTTTTTTTAAATTAAAATTAATAAAAAAAAACTTTTTTTAAAAAATTTAAATTACGAAAAATATTTAAATTTTTTTTAAAAAAATTATTAATTGGTGAAAAATTTAAATTTTTTTTAAAACTAAATTAGCAAAAATATTATTTTTTTTTTTATTATAATTAGCGCAAAATATTACTTTTTTTTTTTATTAGTATTTGCGCAAAAAAGTCTTTTTTTAAAAATTATTAATTGAAAAAAAATATTACTTTTTTTTTAAAAATTAATAGCCAAAATATATTAATTTTTTGAAAAATTAATTACCGAAAAATATTACAATTTTTTTAAAAAAAAAAATTAGTAATAGCAAAAATTTATTTTTTTTTTAAAAAATTAGTAATAGAAAAATTTATTAAAATTTTTTTTTTAAAAATTAGAATTAGCGAAAATTTATTATTTTTTTTTAAAAAATTATTATCAGCGAAAATTTAAAAATTTTTTTTAAAAAAATTAGAATTAGAAAAAAAATTTATTAAAAATTTTTTTTTTAAAAAATTTAGTAATCAGCGAAAATTTATTATTTTTTTTTTTAAAAATTAGTATCAGCGAAAATTTATTATAATTTTTTTGAAAAATTAGAATTAGCGAAAATTTATTAAATTTTTTTTAAAAAAATTAGTAATCAGCAAAATTTAATAAAATTTTTTTTTGAAAAATTAGAATTACAAAATTTATTAAATTTTTTTTTAAAAAAATTATTAATAGCGAAATTTATTTTTTTTTAAAAAAAAATTTTTATCGGAAAAATTATATTTTTTTTTAAATTATAATAGCGAAAAATATTATTTTTTTTTAAAATGATAAATATTATTATTTAAGGAAGAGGGATAATAAAGACCTTAAGGAAAACAGTTTACCATATCTTGTAACAACCCAACTTAACTTTTTTTTAATTAGTAAAATTTTTTCGCTAATTACTAATTTCTCAAAAAATTAGTAATATATTATAACTCGAAAAATATTGTATTTAAACAAAAAAGTTATAATACTTAAATTAAAGGTCTTATAAAAATACATAGTTTATGTCATATAAAATTTTGTGTATCTTTTATAGTTTTCGAGATATGGATGTTTTAAATTAAAAAAATCGTTAATATCTAAATTTACGCCTTTTTTCGATTTTTTGCTGTTTGGCCCCCAATTTTAAGTTTAGATTCATGTTCAGCAGAAAAAAATAAACCAGAAAATCTTAGTCCTACACCCAGCAGACCACATTTTTTTTTTTTTTTTTGATAAATCAATGAGTGAGTCAATCATTCAGTAGTAAAATTGGCAATTTTCAAAATCGAATACCTCAGAAATAACTTGACATAACTTTTTCAACTTTGACACAGAAAATAAAAATATCCATACGCTTATGTGGAACGATAACAAAGTTTTAATAGGAGAAAAATACGCTAAAACATTTCATGTAATATACACACTTTGCGCGTCAAGCGGGAACTTGGCCTGGATACCGCAATTGTTGGGTCAATGATCAATGTTTAATTTTAACGCACAAAACATCTTATAACAATGTTTTGTTCTTGTGACATCAAGCACATAAATCACTAGTTTTCAGGACAACCTGTATAATACATATTAATTAACAAAATATATATCTTTAATTAAAGCTTTTAAAAAGTACAGTATTTAAATATGTTTTTTTAGCTAATTAAATTTCTTGTGTGCATGTAACAAACTATTACTATTCATTTAAAAATGAATTGTTAATGGAGTAAAAGTATGATATAAAAAAAATAAATTAAAATAGTAATTAATAAAATGAATAATAATAAACGTAAATATATATATATATATATATATATATATATATATATATATATATATATATATATATATATATAATATTAATATAAATTTTAATATATTAAATTAAAAATATAATTTTTAAAAATAAAATATTTATTATTATAAAAATTTTAAATATAAATTTTCCAAAAAAATTTGGGGAAGGGAAAAAAAAAAAAAATTTTTTTTTTTCGGTTTTTTTTTTCGAAAAATGATTCAAAAAACTTTTAGACTACTATGTTGCGTCCGGCCGAAGTCAACTTTTTTAATAGACTCCATACTCAATTTTTACATTTTTAAAATAGTATAATACACTTATGAATGGCGAAGAGAAATAATCAAAGATAACAAAATTAAGTTTTATCGTAGCAGGCTTTGATATTTCTATTTAATATTAATTTAGATGAAAGTAAAAAAAATTTTGAAAACAAGAACAAAAAAAAAAACAAATTCATCAATCTTAAACAACAAACGCTGAAACTAAGAAGGAAACTAAAAAAAACACCCAAAGTAAATGTTCAAATAAGCCACCTTTTTTTCGAACGCATAACTCCATCGTTCAGCACTGCAAGGAATTTTAAAGGTGTTGGAAGCCCAATACTTAGAACAAAATTGTCCAGGCGGGAGGGCAGCGGGGGGGGTTGGCCCCGGGAATTTGCGCAATGAATAGTAGGTCAGGGCGGATTTTAAATTCTTTGTTACTATCTATAAAATTGACATCATCAAATGTCAAATTCCAACATTCACTGTTTTTTTATTTTTTTCACAAAATTGTTGGTTATTAAAAAGGGTATACTATAGAATATTTAAAATTTTTGTAATATTAGATTTTTATATCTTTATATAATAGGGAAAGAATAGATGGCGCCACTTTTGCCTTCTATTTAAATGGTCGATATTTTTGGAAGTTTTGTATTTTTACCAAAAATTTTTAAATAAATAAAAACACGATTTTTTTTAAAAAAAATTTCAAACATTGTATGATAGTATTATGTACTTATCACCAATTTTGTGATAAAAGAAGGCAAGATAGTGTAAATGGTTTAATCTAATCCTAAGATTCTGGTTGTACATTAAAAAGTGAAAATTTTTATAACTGCTTAACACTAATAACAAACATTCATTAGACAGAATAACAGTGGTTAAAACCTTTGGTACCTGAGTATCCATTGTAACAGTATCCGTTAAATATTATGTGTGTACAGTATGTCGAGCTTAAAAAGTTGATAATGCAAGATTAAGAAACCAAAAATCTAATTTATTTTTAAACAGATGGTATTGTCTCGAAAGTTGCCTCCTCTTCGATTTTATCAAATTTGGTATACAGGGGTTTTTGGGGCGCTGATTCCAAATCTGAAAAATATTTTTCGGCAACGTTTCCTTTCGAGATTTTCATCATCAAAGTTAAAAATTAAACTAACCTCATTTTCCCTATTTTTCTCCTCTTTTTGTACATAATTCTTGATTTTTACACTAAAGTGGCACTCGATATTTTATAAACACCTTTTAAAACCTTGTATTTTTTATTTATTTTACATCTTTTTTCCATTAAACTGCGAACTTTTAAGTTCAAAGGCGCACCATATTTGCTTAAAAAATATAAGTGTAAAAGGGTGTAAAATAAACATAAAAAAAAAGTTTTTAAAGGTATTTGTGAAATATTGTGTGCCAATTTAGGTAAAAATCAAGAATTTTTAAAAAGAAGGAGGAATAGTGTAAATAAGGTTAGTTTGATTTTCAATTTTGATGATGAATATCTCGAAAACGAAACATTGCCGATTTTTTTTTGGGATTTGTAATCAGCGCCCCAAAACCGTACCAAAATTGTACTTCCTTTCATTCAATTAGGGGGACCTGTATATATTAAAATTTGCCTGGTCTGCCCAGTAATCAATAATTTTGATCCTTTAAAAAGAAAGTACTAAATTATTAAATGAAATAAAAGTACCTAAATGTAAACCTTATTTCTTTTAATAATCCACAGAAATACACAAACATTGTGGAAATCATCTAAAAGATAGTTAGTTTGCCTTACTTTTTCACTAATATTTTTATGAAATTTTCATTTTCTATTATTCATAATTGATATATTATCATTTATTCGGTTACCTAACGTTATCTTATAAAAAGCACCTAATTTAAATATAAAAAATACTTACCTAAAGTTAAAAAGACGGGTATGTTACCCTTGGATTTGCAAGACAACCATACAACTCTAGTCATTTTGTTACGATATTATAAGTAACAAAAATAAACACAAAATTAAAGTCACAATTTAATAAACACTAATCACTAAATTAAGGT
The DNA here is from genome assembly GCA_019359885.1 of Listronotus oregonensis. NCBI lineage: Eukaryota > Metazoa > Arthropoda > Insecta > Coleoptera > Curculionidae > Listronotus > Listronotus oregonensis. The sequence goes on from JAHBCN010009665.1 coordinate 4,249, forward strand.
TTTGATCATTCCAAAAAACGATAATCCGGCTCTCATAAAATTATAATGTGTTGGCTAATTTTCTATTTTATTGAGAATCGGCGGGGCCAACTCTGACAGTTATTTTCATACTGGGCTGGACATTTTTTGATCGAATGGGCCATAGCATTAGGCTTCCATACACCTTTAAACTTCCTTGGCACTGCCTCATAAGATCTTCCTATCTTTTGCGGAGTAAGCCTATTAACGCTTCCATAACATCTGCACTTAATTGCTCCATGTTTTCATAGGACTTAGAACAGACTTGTTTTTTAGGTGACCCCATACAAAAAAATCAAGGGGCGTTTGATCAGGAGATCTCGTAGGCCATCTTACCGATCCCTGGTTACCTATCCACTGGTTGGGAAATTCATTATTTAAAAAGTTTGTTATGATTTGTCCGTTATGTGGCGGTGCGCCGTCTTGCTGGAAAAACATGTTTTGAATGTGGGCTAGTGGAAGTTCCAGTATTTGTTCTGCAACATTAGTTTGTAGGAGGTTCAAATATGTCCCCGAGTTTAGATTTTTATTAAAAAAAAACGGAGCAATCACCTGGGTACCAAAGACACCTAGCCAGACATTAAATCTCCCTAACTTGGTGCCTAACTTTTTGAACTGGTGTGGATTTACATCTAACCAGAAAATCGTATTTTTCCGATTTAAAAGTCCACAGTTAGTAAATCGACTCTCACCGGACCAGAGAACTTTCACATAAAAATTTGGTATCCCAGTATTTTTTTAAATAAACCACTGACAAAACTCCATTCTAATTTGATCCCATTCCTGAAGTCCCTGGCAGGGTCGTTCGCGATACGGATGCTATTTGTGGCGCTTTAAAATGCTGTCCGAAGTTGATCGAACGACGCCTGTTGACGCAAAGACGTACGAGGTGCCTCAACCACGCTTTGCAACATCAAATTTTCATTATTTTCCTTTCGAAATCTCGTTCTTTTTACTTAAGCAAAACTTCCATAAGCTAAAGGTTTTCCTTTAAACGCCTAAACATAGTTATACCTGGTTGTCGTCTTTCTGGATATCTATTAAAACACATTTTCTTAGCTTGTGCCTCATTTCTGCGACAGAGAATAAAACACTCCAACATATCGTACCTATGACTATTTAAGAAATTTATTTTAAAACTTACAGTTTATTAACTGGACATTACTCACTATTACTGAATCAAAGTTTCTGCCTTATCAATATAAGACTGAGTATAAGAAAAACGAAAGTTGACTCTGGCCGGGCGCAACATAGTAGGTCTGGAAGTTTTTTGACACCATTTTCGAAAACACCGTATCCTCTTACCCAAATTATGAAAATTTGATGATGATTAAAAAGAGGCAAATTTCTACTGTCACGGTATGTACTAAGATGTAACTCTGTTTTTAAAGACAGTTGAAAAGCATACATACATACATACATTTTTCTGTTAATTGTGCACTCGATACAGCCCTATTAAAGGCAGGCGAAACGCATCTAGGAAGAGAGTCACAGGAAACAACAAACAAATCAGGATGTTTGCTTTTCAACTAACTGTCTTAAAAAACGGAGTTATATCTAACCTATCGAAATATAAAAAAGTCGATTTTAAATATTGTATACTCAGTATGCTCTTTTAAACAGTGAGTATTGACTATGCGCTAATCATGTTGACAGGTTTTACAAGATTACAGGTTAAACAAAAAATAGACCTATAAAGTGCAAGAAAGTGCCATCTTGAAATAATTATAGTCAATATGTCATCTAATCGATATAAACGCGAGAAATAACTTTTCAAAAGCTTTAACTCAGCATACTAAGCATAATTGTTCCAAAACACCAGTTGTTTTAACAAAAGCCATGGTCGAGCTTGGCCCTAAGGCTCACAGACAGACAGACACACAAATTTCTTTTGGTTTGAATGACATCCATTTCTTTTTTTTAAACAAAAAACCCCTTCCAGTTTAATGTCCTTCCCCAGTTAATTTCATCTTTTCATCCATGAAGGCACTGAAATCAAAAAAAAATTTGAGGCTCATCAAAATTTTTTTAAAAATAAAATAAATAAAATTTTTTTTTAAATAGCGATTTTTAAAGTTATAAACCTTTTTTATTTATTTCTTAAGAAAAAGTTACACTCCCTTTTTTCCTTCCCCAAGGCCTCGGCAACTTTTTGGGGCCTTTCCTTTGCCATCATCGTGTTGTACGGTCTCTAAGGACAACAACAGCCCCCCTCTGTTTATTCTTACCCCAAAGCTAAAACTAAGCAGCTGCCAAAGACACTGGGTTTGAAATATTAATTAAATCATTTTTTTTTTTTGCCTTTGGTTTTTTAAATTTTAAAGTTAAAAGTGTAGAATTTATTTATATTATGGGTTTTTATAACCCAAAAAAATTCATCAGTTGGGGGTTTTTTGAAACTAAAATACCCAAATAAAACATAAATTAAATCTGGAAACCCAAAAAAAAAAATTAAAAAAATAAAACGCTCTAAAAAAAAACACAAATATTAATTAGTACATAAAAGACTGAAAAAAAATCCTAAAAATAACAGTACTAGTACATTTGAAACACAAATGTCTCCTTCAAATATGGATTAAAGTACATTAAAAAAATAACTAAAACACCCTGGACAAAAACAGAATAATTAGTACTAGTGAAAAATTAAAATACCCTAAAAAACACATTAATTAGTGAATTTTAAAAGCTAAAATAACCTTAAAAACAGTAATTTGTACATTTAAAAACCTAATGTATCCTGATAAAAATGAAATATATAGTACATTAAAAAAAAATTAAAACACCCTGAAAAAAACTGATTTAAAATTAAAATAAACAAAAAAAAAAACAATATTTAATACATTTCAAATGTATCCTAAAAAAATGGAATATCTAGTACATTAAAAAAATAATTAAATTACTCTAAAAAAAAGTTAAAAAACTAAAAAAAAATAAAAAAAACATTAAATTTTCATTTAAATAGTAATGTACCCCAAAAAATAAAATATCAGTACAAAAAAATAATATTTAAAACACCCCAAAAAAAAAATTAGTTTAAAATAACCAAAAAAAAAAAAAAATAATTAGTCATTTGGAAACAATGTACCGAAAAAAAAATAATTTTTTAAAAAAATAAAAAAAATTACCCCCAAAAAAAAGGGATTAAAAAATAAAAAATTTCCCCAAAAAAACAGTAATTAGAAAAAAAATTAAAAAAAATTAATTTTTTTCCCAAAAAAAAAGAAAATCTATAATCCCAAAAAAATAATAAAACACCCTGGAAAAAAAAGAAAATTAGTAAAGAAAAAAATTAAAAAAACCCATAAAAAAAAAATTTTAAAAAAATCCCTAACACCGAAACAAAACATATTAGTTTTTAAAAAACGAAAAATTCCCCAAAAAATGGAATTTATAAAAATTTTAAAAAAAAAAATAAAACACCCCTGAAAAAAAAAAAAAACAAAAAAAAAAAAAATCAAAAAATTAAAATTAGGGTTTTAAAAAAAAAACTAAAACAACCGAAAAAAAAAATAATTAGTACATTTATAAAACAAAAGGGGTTAAAAAAAAAATAGGTTTTAAAAAAAAATAAAATATAAAAATAAAAGGAAATTTTTAATTTTAAAAACCCATATCTTTAAAAAATTTCTTAAAAAAAAAAAAAATCCCTAAAAAAAAAAAAAAAAAATAATTCATTAAAAAATAAATTAGGCCTAAAAAAAAAAAAGATTAATTGGGCTAAAAAAAAAAATACCCCAAAAAAAAAAAGTTTTATTGAAAAAAAAAAAAAAATTTTTTTTTTATTAAAAACAATTTCTTAATAAAAACTTTTAATTTTCCCCACATTCAAAAAAAGGGTTTTTGGAATTTCCTAAATCTAAAAGAATAAAAATTTTTTTAAAACCCAAAAGAAAGAAAAATTTTTTTTGTCAGATTTTTCAAAAAATTCCCTTAAATTAAAAAATTAATTCAAAAACACTTCACAAAAAAAATTGTGGGTCTGGACCTTTTTTGTTTTTGGGGCTAAAAAAACCTAAACCCCGACGTGAACATTTTAATAAAAAATTTTTTCTCGTTTTTTTTTCTTTTTGGGCTTATTTATATTTTTTTATTCACTAAAAAAAATTTGGCTCCCCCGGGGGAAAATTTTGACCCTTCAATAGATAATCCCCAAAAAAAAATTTAAAAAAAATTTTTTTTTTGTCGGCTCCAAATTTTTAAAAAACTACTTATTACATTAAGAAATGGTATAATTTTTTTTTAAAAAATGTTTTTTCATTTTCTTTTTTTTATTTGCCAATAAAAAAAATTAAAAAAAAAAATTTTTTAGTTTTTTTTATTTTTTTTTTTTTTTAATATTTTTAAAAAAAATTTTTTACAAAGCTTCTTCTTAAAAAAAATATTTTTGCGTGTTGGTTAGTAAATATTTTTACATAAATAAAAAAATTAAAATTCAAAACCAAAAATATGAAAAATTTTAAGAAAATTAAAGTAAAAAACAAGGGGAATATAGCAAAAATTTGCTATTTTTTAAAACATTTTTAAAAATTCTGTTTACGTTAAGAGCAAAATATCGCGTCTGCGACGCTTTTTTGTTGTTTTTAGCTGGATTTGTTGTCAATCTTAATTTATACAGTGCTCCTTTATTAAAAAAACATGTACTTTGCATCTGCGATGCTTTTTTAATTATTTATCTCCTTTTTCCATAATTATGAAGTGCTATAGATACAGTACTGTTTATATGTAAAAAAAATCTTTACCCCTTATACTCTAAAACAGAAATCGGTCGAATAATTTATAACCTTATTGTAGCCCACATAGTCGAGAAAAAACCCCCAGGGGGGATTTGGCGTCAGGGGAACTATGCCATTAGAGCACCCTCGTAAAATGAGTACTAAAAGCTATAAATCCGGCAAAATTCTGCCATAGAGAATTATAAGATTTACCCTCCTAGCCAATTTACTACACCCAACCGATAGTTAGGTACCCCCAAAAAATTTAAATTTGTTAATTTTTTTTTAATATTGAAAAAAATAGCTTATACCATTTGCCTTCTAAGAAAAGAAAAAAATCTAACTATTTAAAGTTGCCTGTGGTGCTGACATGAGTATATTATAGTTTTTCCTAATTACGAAGGACCATTGATACAGTAGTGTCTATATTAGAAAAATTAAAGCGCCTGCGACGCATTTTTGTGTTTGTTTTTCGACTATTATGTTCTCCCTAATATTAAAGAAATGTTGCTTTGTGGCGTCTGCGACGCTTTTTTGTATTAGTGTTTACCTATCTTGTTCACCCTAATGTTAAAAAACTATTGCATTATTACTGTCCACATTAAGAAAAATTGTTCCGTCTGCGACGCTTATTTGTGTTGTTGTTTAGCTTTCATATACACCTTTTTATTCAAACAACTATTGTTGCATTACTATCTACATAAGGAAAAAATTGTAGCTCTGCAACGCTGTTTGTGGTTTTTTTAAAACACTACATTATTTTTAAATTGTGGCGTCTGCAACGCTTTTTTGTGTTGTTGTTCATTTCACCCTCATATTAAGGAATTATTGGTTTATTACTGTCTACATTAGTGATAAATTGTGGCGTCTGCAACGCCTTGTTGTGTTATTTTTGATCTATCTTGTTTTTCCTAATATTAAAGAATTATTGGTATATTACCGCCTACATTATTGATAAATTGTGGCGTCTGCAACGCTTTTTTGTGTTATTTTTAAACTATTTTGTTTTCCCTAATATTAAAAAACTATTGGAATATTACTGTCTACATTAGAAATAAATTGTGGCATCTGCAACGCTTTTTTGATTAACTATCTTGTTTTCCCTAATATTAAAGAACTATTGGTATATTACCGCCTACATTATTAATAAATTGTGGCGTCTGCAACGCTTTTTTGTGTTGTTATTTACCTTTCTTGTTTACCCTAGGATTAAAGAACTATTGGTATATTACTGTCAACATTGGTGATAAATTGTGGCGTCTGCAACGCCTTTTTGTGTTATTTTTGAACTATCTTTTTTTCCCTGATATTAAAGAACTATTAGTATATTACCGCCCACATTATTGATCAATTGTGGCGTCTGAATCGCTTTTTTGTGTTATTTTTGAACTATTTTGTATTCCCTAATATTAAAAACCTATTAATATATTACTGTTTACATTAGGGATATATTGTGGCGTCTGCAACTTTTTTTGTGGTTCAACTTTTTTGTTTACCCTAATATTAAAGAACTATTAAAATATATTACTTTCAACATTAGGAATAAATTGTGGCGTCTGCAACGCTTTTTTTTCAAACTATCTTGTTTTCCCTAATATTAAAGAACTATTGGTATATGACCGCCTACATTATTAAAAAATTGTAGCGTCTGCAACGCTTTTTTGTGCTGTTGTTCAACTCTCTTGTTTACCCTAATAATAAGGAACTATTGGTATATTACTGTTTACATTAGGGATAAATTTTGACGTCTGCAACGCTTTTGTGTTGTTGTTTAATTCTCTAGTTCACCCTAATATTAAAGAATTAGGTGTTTGTTACTATCTACATAATGGATAAATTGTGGAGTCTGCAACGCTTTTTTGTGTTGTTGTATGGATTTCTTGTTTACCGCAATAATAAAGAACTATTGATATATTACTGTCTACATTACGAATAATTTATTCTATATTGAAAAGTTTATTTGGCATTAGGAAAAATGTGGCGTCTGAAACGCTTTTTAAGAATTTTCCAACCGGAAAAAGTACGTTATCCATAACATCAAAATTATTGCAGATACAACACTTTTTGTTACGAAGGCAGTATACGTGTATGCACTACTCTCTTTATGCATTAAAAAATAAATTTGGCGTCTGCAACGCTTTTTTTTTTTTAATAGACTAGTAAAATACCCTTAGACCATAAGTTATACACTGCTTTCTATATTTAAAAAAATTCTTACAGTAACCATCAACAACTATTAATTTATTATTGACTATATTAAAAACATGTAGCGTCTGCGACGCTTTTTTTGTGTTTATTAACTAAAACCTTAAAAGAACCTACAGCTCCCTACATTTTAAACATTATACTCTTGCCTTATATAATGGTGTTTTCTAAAAAATTTTTAAATATAACCTAAAACAATAGTTGTAACCATGCTTCCAACCCTTTAAACATATTCTAGTGATGCTTTTTTGAGTAATTTTCGCGTTCTCCACAATGACCTATAAAACTCTTGGTAAGACTACTACTTATATCTAAAAAAATGTGGCGCTTTTTGTAAGACTTTCAAAATAACCTACAGTAATAACCAATACATTGTTTCCTTAGTTTTCTTAGTTCAAAAACAATAATTTATACACTGCTTTCTTAGGAATATCTTTAGTATTTGCGATGCTTTTTTTAAAATTAATATTTCGTTCTCTACAATAAGCATAAAAAACTTTTTATAGACTATATTACGAAAAAATTGTGGCGTCTGCGACGCTTTTTTTGTTGTTTTCTATCATGGTAAACATCTCACACATTAATTTAAATCCTGCTTTAAACATTTAAGAAAATATTATTTGTCATCTGCGATGTTTTTTTTGACTGATTATCTGGTTTTCTATAATAGCAAAGGACCATTGATACACTACTGTCTACACTAAGAAAAAAAATTGGCGTCTACGACGCTTTTTATGGAATAGTCTGATTAGGCCTAAGAGCTTTGAACAATAATAATTTATACACTGATTTCTAAACCCTTAAAATTATTTGGCACTTGTGATCCTTTTTTGTTTCGTTCTCCGTAATAGCAACTATTAAAAATAAACATTTAGGCTTTTTTCCTTAAGAATATATAAGATATTATTATAGTTTTAAAAAAACATGTTTACTACGACTAGGTAAAATTAAACTGTTATGTTCTTACCAATAAACCGGGAGAAATGCTCTTACCAATCCAGCTCGGGAACCGAGATACAGAAACTAGGAGCCCACCACCCTGAAACAATAGGAAATAATTCTAATTTTTCAGTGTACTAATTATGTATGGGAGTTTTTTAAACTGTCACTATGATTTTTTTTTATCGTGGGTGTCTTTAGTGTGGTGAGGGGGAGTTTGTTTACACGGGACATAAATTTTTGGAGATTGGGAGGAGAAGGAAAAACTCCTGCGGGCAGCAGGTTCCATAGTCTCGACACAGGGATGAAGGAACGCAGAAAGCGGGAAGTTCGGGGCCTCTCTAACTGAACTGTAAAAGGATGCATAAAAGTTGCACTACGTGTTGCTCTGTTGGGAGCTGCCAGAGAAGGAATTATACTGGCCAATTCCTCTGAGCAGAAGCCGTGAAAATACCTATAGAAGAGCGACAGATGCCCTACAGCTCGAAGGTGGGCAAAAAGAGGAAACCTTTCTGTGAGCGGTGGATCATTAATAAGACGAACGGCTCTTCTTTGAATGGAGTCCAAAATGCTAAGTGTTGTAGGGGACGCCATTTCCCAGACATGAGAACAATATTCTAAAGAGGGTCTAATTTGAGATACATACAGAGTGTACAGATTGGAAGAAGAGAAATATTTTCTGGCTCGGAAGAGGAATCAAAAGCCTTTTTGAAGCTGCCTAAGCTATGGATGAAATGTGTTTGTGCCAGTTGAGGTTATTCTCAAAAGTAACGCCGACAAGATTAAACGACTCTTGATGAAGATGATGACGTAGTAAGTACAGGGAGGGGGACATATTTTACGTCAATTTAACATTTTTCCGTTTACCACATTTTATGATGATGTTTTTTTTATTTTAAAATACGAATCTTCCCTAAAAATAAGCCTGTGTGCAAAAAAAAATTAATTGCTCTATACTTCAAGTCCAAAATTTCTGTCAATGACGCATCGCTCGCTTTTAGAGTGCCCCGGGTTGTGTGGGGTCAGGGAAATCAATTCCAGTGGGTGCATTAGAAAATAAATGATAAAATTTCGTCAAACATGAAAATATTTTTCACAAGCAAAAGTTATTTTCTCACATTTTTATCAACCCCTTTTTAAAATTGTAAAAAAAAGCCATATTATTTTTGGGATTATTCGATTAATGAAAATTTTATTTTTTTTGCTTAAATACATCCTATTTTGAGGTCATAGAACACAAATTTGAGTTTTTTTGGCGATTTTTCAACGTTTTTCCAAAAAAAATAAAAAATTTTTTTACCTTAATTTTACTTCATTTATTTGCTAAAAGAAAAAAGTAAAAAAAATTTAGTGTTGACAAAAATTTGGGAAAAGATGTAAAAGCAGAAGGGATAGACAATAAATTTACCTACTTCCCAAGTCACCACTGTCTTGCAATTTCAATATTAAATACGATACCCCCATTGCTTCATAAAAAAACCACTTAAGAACGAAAGTCGATCATCACCCGGTGAATCCAATAACTATTTGGGTCTTTCGTGTTCCAATAGATTTATATCGAGAATATTTTAAATAACCATTGTGTAAGAAAGTAATTTTAAAAATGTCATAAAGAAAACTATTACAACCTGGTAATAGGTCAACATTTTTAGAATTTCGAGTTGAATTCGGACGAAACGTTACCTACTTTTATGAAAATTAAGGTTTTTTCCTTACTTTTAAGTGTTTTTTTTTTTAATATTAACATAGTATGAGTTTTTTAAATATGTTTTCGTGCAAATGACAGAATTTAAAGAAATTTTCAAAATTGAATTAAAAATCAATTATATTTAAATAAAAGATGCAGCCAAAACAGCTTCTGATTCATGTTTAAAAATCAAAAAGTAAAAGTGTGCAAAAATAGCAAAAAAAATCGCATTTTCCAGTATCCGAAAATTACTAATATTGTTTTTTTTTCCTTTAAAACTCGGGAATACCGTACCCCAAACTTGGAAAAGGGCACATATTCTGCAGATAAATGGTTATTCTGATTTCTTGAACCCCATAGTAAACATTTTTAACCATTTTTTTACGTTAACGGGAGTTTTTTTTTTGTAGGCGGATAACTATTTAAAAGGGTTTGGGTTAATATTCATAGTTTACAGAATTAAAAAAAAACTTAACAACACTAAATCTTTATATTTATATACATTAAATAAGATAAACTATTATAAAATTGACACAAACAATATCTATATACTACAATTATTAGAAATTTATAATATTTAGAAAATACCCTGTATAAATTTTAAAATTTAAACTACAAAATCTGTCCATAATTAATAATAAAAAAATACCGAACAGCACAAAACCCCCGCCGATACGCTTATTTTCAAGTCTCTTCAAGTTGTAAACTAAGGAATGTGTGTTACTTTTTTTGTCTTCGATAACAATGATTTCAAACATGGCGTTATTTTATGCGATCGCTGGTAATTTTTTTTCGGAATTATGACAACGTGGGGTGAAACTTTTGGCCGGTTCACTGTTATTTGAGCGGAAAAGATATCATAGGCTTAAAAAACATTTACTAGTGTTAGATTTTATTCAGCCGCTTGTCGGTTGGGTGGCCAGTATTAAATGAGTCACTGAAAGAAATTTTGGACTTTAGGTATAGTGGTTACGGAAATACGACCAAAGATAGTTTGATTGGATTTAAAAGAGACGTTTTTATAGAAATCGGAAATGTCTTTTAAAGTCAGTTAGGAATTTTGAAAATAGATGGATTGGTTTGGGGGTCGCTGGGCTGCCATTTGCCCATTTGACTCCAATTGACTTTTTTTGGATTAAGGCAAAAAACTGCTTTTTTTTTATGAACCTAGATGTTAAATTGGGTACAAAATTTACTTTAAGAAATAGTAAGAAACTGTTTAGAGGTCGAACAACTTCTTAAGGCTAATTTACATTGTGATAAGTAATAAGTGCATGTGAGAAGTGCAAGTATTAAGTGATTAGTAAAATTACCGCGTGTGACCGTTTACAATGTGGATTTTACTAATTACTTAACACTTGCAGTTCTCACCTGCACTTGCTACTTAACAAAATGTAAAATAGCCTGTAGCTATAAGAGACCATACATAATTTAAAATTAGGTTGTAAGAATTTTTTAATGTACCTTTCTAAAAATAAAGCATTGGAGGCAATCACTGTGCACGCCACTGGCAAAATGGAACAATTTTTAGCTTAAAGTATTCCTTGAATAAATACTCCAAGTTTAGTATCATACCAATTTGCGTCTTCTAGTTACTTAGGAAAATAATTATTTTTTAAGTGTATTAACAAGCTGCGTATAAAAAAACATAGCCGACTAAGACCAGTGGCGAATCCAGAATTTTCAATTTTTTTATCCATTTTTATTTCAAAAAGTAGAGGGGAAGGCTGTGCCATCTGACCGCATAAGCGTAGGCTACTGGACCTAGCTATTCTTTACGATCCATGAAAATTTTTTTTTATAATTTAAATTTAAATTTCCCTTTAAACCCATAAAAAATAGTTTTTAAAAAAAGGGTATGATAAGAAACGTCGAATTAGCCTGTCTATATGTAGTTATAACACCAGTAATACTAGAGGTTTTATTTTCCCCATTTAAAAAAAAAATAATATTTTTTTAGGATTCCTTTTGTGAAAAACTTTGATTTTATTTTCGTTTTTAAAAAAATAATATTTAAAAAACTTTAATTTTGGGTTAGCTTTTGAAAAATTTTTAAAAAAATGGGATAATCGGGATAGGTCACCCGTAACCAAGAATTAGCATAAAATATTTTTAAAAATTTGTACAACTGTTACATAACTAAGGTAGCATTAGATCATAATTATTGGGAAACCCCAAGTGAATTTGCTTAATTTTATTTCCCTTTGAAAAAATATTTAAATAGGTTTAATTTTGGGTTAGCTTTTAAAAATAAAAAAATAGGAAAAAGAGGTAGGTCACCGAAACAAGAATTATACCAATTTTTTAAAATCTGTACAACTGTTACATAACTACAGTAGTATTAGATCACACTTAAATTTGGCACAAGGCCCAAGTGAATTGTAAAACCTCAATTTTATTTCCCTTTTAAGAAAATAATACTTAAAAAAATTTAATGAACTAGGTACGTCATCCATAACAAAGAACTATTATAAAATATTTAAATTTGTACAACTATTAAATAAGTAAGGTAGTATTAGGTCACACTTATAAGCAAAGTCCAAGTGAGTTGTAAAACCCTTATTTTATTTTCCTTTAAAAAAAATTAGTCAAATAAGTTTAATTTTGGGTTAGCTTTTAAAAAAAATTAAAATAAATAGAATAAAAGAGGTAGGTCTCCCCATAATCAAGGAATATTATAAAATATGTAAAATTATAACATAAGTAAGGTTTTATTAGACCACACCAATAAGAACCCAAATAAACTGTAAAATTTTTTTTTAAAAAAAGTTTAATTAAAGTTACCCTTTTAAAAAAAATTAAAATAAAATTATAATCGGGGGTAGGTCTCTCCGTAATAAAAAATTTATAAAATTTTTTTTAAAAATGTAAAACCAGCGGAATAATATAGATCCAAAGTTTGTGTTGCACACTGTATGCACTAGTTTTAAATCTTCATTTCAATTTCACTACCACACCTTGTCTATTTCTTTTTTAGTCCGGGTACTATTTTTACAATTTAACTATTCACTATTTGTACCTAAATACAAAAGTTTAAGGATCCACCTTCGATGTTTTCTTTCCGGGGTCCAAGACACAAATGACTAAAAAATTTCCCCGGAGGTTTGTATATGTTTTTTTACCCCATAATCGAGGTAGCAGTGAGTCACCTCTTTGTGTGTCTGCTTGCGAGTTATATATATCATTAAAAAAATGTTTGAATCCTGGTAGGCAATTAAAATCTTGACTGATTAGCCCCTTATGATGTCACTTTAAGGCAAATGGACGTTGCTGTTTTTTGTTATAGAGGCGTCAATTTCTGGAGCATGATACCAGAATTTATATAAATTGTTGCTATTTAGGTTAATAAAAAAAGGCCATAAGATCCCTTTACATCAGGTGAATAGATTATATATATTTGTAAAAATGTTTATAACAAGGTTTAATTGTGTGATTTTTATATGTACCGAGTGGGCGACAAGTGGTTCCCTATCGATAGTATTCAAACTGTAGAGATGGGCAGGGGGCTTTTCGTTTTACAAAAATTACAGGCTTTAAAAATGTACAAGAATTTATATTTTAAAACATAATGATTAAAAAGTGGAGCAAAAGATTTTAAAATTATCTTTGAAATTTGTGTGTGTTCTATTAATAAGCCAGGGTCTTGATTGTTTGGATAAACCCCCGTGTTAAAAGACTCGTGCCCGGAAATAAATTGATCCAACTTGGGATTTGTGGTATAGTTTCAAAATGGTAGTTGGTCGATAATTTTCAAAACTATATGAGTCAACACTTAAATCTAGGGCTTGCTGTAATAGTTTTTTAAATTTGGATTTAGTTTTTAATTTTTTTTTGAGTGAAAGTCACCCTAAAATCAAATGCACTCTTAAGACATTGACACTGACAAGATATAAATTAATTAGCATGCTGGGCTGTAACAGAGAGGTAAAAATTTTACCTTCCTAGAGAGGTAAAGTGCTGTTTTCTACCCTTGTTTGGGGGTTCAAAACGGTATTTTCTATGAGGATTTTAAAAAAATATATTAAAGCATATACGGTGGATTAAAAAGTACAACAAAGAAAAACCATGTTGTGATTCACATCACATAACAAAAATTATTTCCTGAAAAGTTATTATAACCATGCCCAGAACATGTGGTACCTCCTTGGGCTTGTCCGAAAGATGCTACCAAATTCTTCCCTTTGGCGCGAAGCCAGCGACACCAGCGAGAGAAGACGAACACTTGAAGTGCGGCATTCCAGGTGACAAACACGCTTAAAAAGAGACATTACGTACCTGTATTTATAATAACTTAAAAATATTATTGTCAATTAATAAAGTTGTGAAATCTTTAAAACTGCATTTTATACAAAACATGGTCCTTCGTTGCCTGATGGAAACTAAGAAATACCAGCCGTAATTAAACAACATTGCTGTTACCACCCGACATTTTGGCGTTGCTGTACCTATTGTGACGAGACGAAAGGAATTTAGCAGGTCATGCGTTCCATATTGTTTTCCGTCGAACCTTGCGCAATTTTTTCCTACTAAGCTTTTATTTGACAACATTTATTTTATAGAATTTAAAATAAATTATTACTCCTTTATAATATAAATACATTTTTATCGTGTTTGAATACATTGTTGGTTTCGAATGGTATTTGATTGATTAATTGACTACATTTTACTACACTGGGTGTATTTTGACAGGTTTTTATACCTTTTGTACACATTCAAACCAAACAACAAACTGATTTTCTACGACACGATTTAACAACTTTACATTCTTATCCAGACATATCAAGGTAAAAGCTTAGCTGGGTTTACACCAAAGTTTATACAGACATACATAATGAACTTTATATTGTAGACAATTTTAAACATTCTTTATAGAATTTGATACTCATTTAGTAATATACTTTATTGGTTAATAACTACTTTTTCTACTGTATAATTTTATTGTTTTTTCGACAATGTCTATTAGTAGTTGCACGATAAGTGCTAAGAGCACGCTTACACGTTTCATAAAAACCATTTTAATGCAGTAAAACATACTGAAAAATGTAAATATATGATTTACAAGCGCGTTTACAGAAAGTAGAAGAACTTTTAGAAATATTTAACGAGGCTCAACTTAAATTGAAACCGCTGAACCCGAGTAGAAATTATGACACGGTACATGCTGTCGAAAGACAAAATTTCAAGATAGACATTTTCAATAATATCAGATGTGAAAGATTTATTATTTCTAAGACACTTCTGCCTCTCTCGCACAATGGTGATAGTGTTTCAAATAATTCAAACACAAGTATTAACAAAACAAATGTTACACTGCCCCCACTAAAGTTACCATCTTTCACCGGTCATTTGACCAATGGTTATTTTTTGTGGAGATAGCTTTCGATCTATCATACAATATACTGATGGGGCGTATGTTCAGAAATTCATTATTTGCGCTTGTCGCTACAGGGTCCCGCCGCGGATTTAATTAAATCTCTACAAATTTGTAACGATAACTATGAACTAGCTTGGAATTTACTAATCAGAATGCTTTGAAAATGAACAACTTTAGTTAATTTTCACATTAAATCACTTTTAATTTAAATGCTTGACAAAAGAGTCACGTGATGGTCTAAGACAACTTCTTGACGATACACAAAAACATTTACGCATTAGAGGTTTTAAAACGACCAACAGATCACTGGGATGATATTATTATTTACCTTACATCAACTAAACTAGATAGTGCTACACGGCGAGCCTGGGAATATCAAAACAAAGCAGGTAAAATACCGATTACTAGCAGACCTGGTTGATTTCCTAAAGGAAAGGTGTGTCGAGTATTGAATCTTTAGACTAAATAGGGACTCAAGGCTTTTTACTTAACAAACCAGGGTGTTGTGCATAAAAGCAAAACATTATTCCTCATGATCTTTTCATACAGGTAATAATGGTAATGATAGTAATAAAACACCCGTGTATTATGCAATATACCGCCATTATATTTATTCTGTACTGATTTTATTAAATTAAACCCTTTTGACAGGCAAGCCATCAAAGCGATTAAGGCTTTGTATCAATTGCTTAGGTTCTGACCACCCTACAATGAAATGTAATTCAGCAGGTTGTAAAAATGTGGGAAAATTTCATCACACTAGCATTTTCAAAACTCTAGCTCTTTACAAAAATACATCCAATTCTTGATTCATCCAGCACGATGAAGAACCAGTGGCGCAGCCCATCAAAAAAGTTAATGTAGACTCTCCTTCCTTCAAAATCATACATCAAATCTTCAAGTGTTAATACTTCATAGTGCTACGCCACAGCCACAGATTTTTATTGTCAACTGCTTGTGTCAATGTACTGATACCACGGTAATCCATTCTGCAGAGTACTGCTCGATAATGGCAGTCAATCTAACTTTATATCGGAAAGATTATGCAACATTCTTAAGTTGCCGCGCTCTAAATTACAGACCTCTGTTTTAGTATTAATCAGATGTCTCAAAACATCAATTCTGCTGTTTCTGACTTTTATATTCAACGTAAATAACTACAAAAGAACATTTCTTGCCTTGTATTGCCCAAAATAACAGGAAACCTTCCGTACACATCAATTAATCCTTCATCATTACATATTCGGATAAACTTTCTCTTGCTTAATTCAAACTTTGGCCAACTGCTCCCATTGATTTACTTATAGGAGCAGACACCTTTTGGGATCTACTACATTGGTCAAATTAAACTTAACGTCTCCATTTTTATATAACAAAACCTGTGGGTAGTTTCTGGTCCACTATTCACCCCTAATACGAATCAAATTCAACATTGTCATTTTATAACTTCAACTTCCATGGATCTAGAGAAATCAGTTGCCAAATTTTGGGAATTGGAGGAGACTCCCAAAATTAAACATGTTTCCGAAGAATAGCGCATTATGTGAAAGGGTATTAACAAACAAGGCACAAGTTTCAGGATGGGCATTTCTCTGTAAAAATTCCATTTAAACAATCACCAGATATTTTAGGTGACTCTAGGACTTCTGCAACAAAATGCTTTATAACCTGAAAGAAAACTAGAAACCCAGATCTCAGGTTAAAGCAATAATTTTATCAATGAATACATTCAACTTGGTCATATGTCTTTGTTCGACAACCAGAATGATAATAAAGGCTTCTTTCTTCCATCACTGTAAGTTATAAAGGATTCTTCCACGACAACAAAATTGAGAGTTGTTTTTGATGGGTCCGCTGTAGCATTCTGGATATTCTTAAACGACATAATGATGGTGGGTCCTAACATACAGATAATTTGTTCTTCATTCTGAGATTTAGAATACATAATTTTGTTCTTGGCGCAGACGTTGCCAAAATGTACCGTTGAAAGTTTAATTCTGAAGAATGATATTTGCAAAAATTTACGTTTAATAGCAAATGAAGACCTTTCTGTTTATACTTTAAACACGGTGACCTATGTACTGGTTCTGCAGCCTTTTTTAGCTATAAGATCTTTACATGAAGTAGGCTACAGAAATTCAGCAAACATTTCCAAAACTTGCATCTATTATCTTACACACTTATGTCGATGACACACTATTGTGAAACTGTGGAAGAACTCAAAGATATCAAAACTTCACTTTCATCTCTTTTACTTTCATATGGCTTTCCTTGCGAAATGGATATCAAATGTTGAATGTCTTTCAGAAAGTAATCTAAACAATACACTACAACTTGGAGATGGTGAAAACAAAACCCTTGGTTTAAATTGGAATTCATCCTAGGATTCATTAACCTTATTCTATAAATTCTTTCATAGTAATGTAAAATTAGTTGTGAGGTTGTAAACGCTTAGGCTTATTTAGATTATCTCCCTTACTTCTTTTCCCCTACTATAACCGCTAAGATTATATTACAGGAACTTTGGAAGTTAAAAACTTTCTTGGGACGAGTCTATCCCAAGTGATTTACACACCATTTGGTCTTTAGATAATCGGCTTAACTTCCCCTTCTTAATGACCTTACTATACCCAGACAAGTAGTATGTCCTAATCCCATTTCTATTGAAATACACGGATACTGTGATGCTTCACAGTCTGCCTATGCAGCTTGTGTGTACATTCGTTGTTTTGACGCATATGAAATATTATCTGACCTGAGATGAAGCAAACACGAAAATTACTGAAACTGGCAATAGTTCCACGGTTGGAACTGTGCAGCATTGCTCTTAGCTGAATTATTGATAAAGTTATTTCTTCATTAAAACTTGATTTTCAGTGATCATACTGGTTTGATTCGATCGTCACAATTTCTTGATAAATTCCTCACCTCATTTGCTTTTAAACATTTGGCAAAGTTGGTAATTGGCTCACAAGATAAAACTTAACCAAACAAGGTGCTTGGAAGTATGTTAACACAGACAACCCAGCTGACTTACCACTAGAGGTATGATCCCCAATACTACTTAAATCTGATTTATGGTTTCATGGCCTGCGGCTCCAGCTTCCTGTGGAAAAGAATGGCCTAACTACATGAATGATAACACCAAATGATCATAACTACTGAAACCTGAACTTTCTGCATTAAGAAAGCATCCAGAATGTTCTGTTACTCTTACTGATTTCGACATAATCTCTCGTTACTTCTTCATGGCACCAAGTTGGCTAATTTTATTATGTTCTACGTTTTAAAACATTTCTAGCAGGGTAAAATTATTGGTCCCTTAACAGTCAAGGAACTAGATACATCATTATTGAAACTTATAGAGATGGTACAACGTCAATTCGTTTTCCAAGACTACTACACTCTTTCAAATCACTGATCACCTCAAGAAAGTAAACTTCTGTCACTTAATCCATTTTTTGACAAAGCTACTAACTGAAGAGTCAGGTCGACTTACGAAATTCACATTATGAATTGATAAAAACATCCAGCCATTCCGCAAAAACATCATCTAACCACGCTGATAGCTAAACACCAACATATCAAACTTTTACATATTGGTCCACAAGCTTTATTAGCTTCACCTGAGAACGATATTGGCCCTTATCAGGTAGCAATCTTGTTAAAAGATAGTTCACGATTGCATTCGATGCTTCCGTTTTAGCAGTAAAGCGGAAAAATTAATGGGCAATCTTCCAGAATCTCGTTTAACACCCACAAGACCTTTTTTAGTCTCTGGCGTTAGACTATGCTGGCCCTTTAACTTACGTGATAGAAAAGGTAGAAACTTTAAAACCACTAAGGCATATATTGCTCTATTTATTTGTCTTTGCCAGTAAGGCTGTTCATCTGGAGGTTGTCAGCGACCTAACGACAGACTCCTTTTTTATCTGCGCTAAGACGTTTCATGGCACGTCGAGGTAAATGCGCCAAAATGTACTCAGATAACGGCTTCACGTTCGTCGGCTAATAATGAACTTAAGAGATTTTTTGACACTTACAATCTTGATGAAAATACTTTTTCAACTACAATAGAGGCAGTAATTTCATACCACCCTAAATCTCCCCCACTTTGGCGGTATCTGGGAGTCAGGTGTAAATCGGTCAAATACCATTTAAAACGAGTAATGGGTAATGCGTCTTTAACTTTGAAAATTTCTGTACTATTTTGTGTCAAATAGAGGCTTGCCTCAACTCCCGACCAATGTATCCTATGACTTCTGATCCATGATCCAACCCTCATTACTCCAGCACACCTGCTAATTGGAGAAGCTTTAACCACAACAACACCTGAACATAATTACATTGACCTGAAAGAAAGTCTGCTTTTCCAACTACCAAAGGAACCAACAATTACAGCATTTTTGAACCAGATGGTCTAAAGAATATGTCTCCCCAGTTTGCAGCAAAGAATTAAATGGAAAGAAACATCCTGAAAGAAATATTGGGCCAACAGGCATATTAGTCCTCGTTAAAGAAGATGGTCTTCCACCACTCAAGTGGCAACTTCGGACGAGTCCTACAAACACATCCTGGTGCTGACAATATAACTAGAACTGTAACCATTAAAACGTCCACTGGTAATATTAAAAGACCAGTAGTGAAGATTTGTGTCCTGCCAAATCAAACCTGTTAGTTTACTTTTTACATATTTGCTATGTTGAAAGCCTGAGCCTTTCAAACAATATATGGATTTAAATAGTGCGGAGCAAAAGAATATATTTAAATGTTGGTAAGTTTCGGACTTTGGTGTTCTCGGGTTCGGTTCAAATGTGGCATACTCATTTCAGAGGGCGTTTTTATGACATAGCATACTTTTTTTACTTGGTGAGATAATTAAAAGGGCTAGTTTTTACACCCAAGGCTTTTCCAACTTTTATATTAAAGCTTAAGTCGCATAAAATTAGGCTTATTTAAATTGAAAAATAAGTACAGGGTGGCCGGCCATATTTTGAACCATTTTAATCGAGAATAACTTTGGAACAAATAAAGGTATCAAGATGCGGTTTTTGCAGATGACACTTATATTTCTTTAAAGTTTATTCTCGTCCCTTAAAGATTTTATTGTGACATTCCATTAGCTCAAAAACAAAATGGCCGATTTTTCCATTATAGGCAACTATGTTATTTTAAAAGGGAACCCCCTTTGTATATGTTTCTATATTTTCAAAATTTAATCCTTCCCTTTAAAAAAAAAAGTTATGGTTATCTCAAAAAACAACGTATTTATTGACCTTCGAAAAATTGACTGATGTCACCAACAAAATTATTTAACAATTAAAATTTTTTTCCCTATGTTACAAAAAAAGGATCGCCAAAGGTTTAGGGGTTTTTCACAAAATAATAGTTACAATAAGGCAAAATTTTTACCACTGTAAATTTAAAAGCCTTCCGCCGACTTCGACGCACTTATTTAAATTCGAAAAAACTTATTAAACTATTGACTAAAAATTCTTCAGAAATTTTCAATGTTTGATAAATTTAATTTCCTAAAATTTTGGGAATGGACTATAACACCTCTCTTTCACATATCCCCAAGAAAAATCAAAGTCAAACTGGGAACAGGTCCCGGAAATAGGGCCTCCTCTTCCAATCCACCGGTTTCCAAAAAAGTTGGTCAGTGAATCCTTGGTAATGTTAGCATAATGTGGTGTAGCCCCATCTTGTTGAAAATAGACGAAATTCAAGAGATTTTCTTCTTGCAATTGGGGGTAAAAAAAAATTTCCCATATCAACGTAAGTCCAAGAGGTTACAGTTGTTCCCTGAAAAAAATGGCCCATAAATTTTTTTTTGACATACCACACCAGACTGTGACTTTTTGGGGAAACTCTAACGTGTTTGTTATATTGTCGAGGATTTTCTGTTTCCCAAAAAACCCGCAGTTATGCTTATTTACTTTTCCATTGAGGTGAAATGTGGCTTCGTCTGACATTTTAGGTTTTCCAAAATGATATTGTTCCTTACTAAATTTTGAATTCTCTGGCAAATTCCACCCTTTGTGGAAAATCAGTTTTTTTTTTTTTGTAACATTTGAATTTTGTATGGCTTTAATTTTAAGTTCTTTTTCATGATTTCTTGTACTGTAGTTTTAGGAATATGGA
The DNA here is from genome assembly GCA_019359885.1 of Listronotus oregonensis. Lineage (NCBI taxonomy): Eukaryota > Metazoa > Arthropoda > Insecta > Coleoptera > Curculionidae > Listronotus > Listronotus oregonensis. The sequence goes on from JAHBCN010009665.1 coordinate 25,328, forward strand.
CTGAACTTGAGATTTTTCTTGTTGACAATGTTGGATCTTTTCCCGAGTTATTCCAAAATTTGTAACGTTTTTATTTAGCAAATTCTCATTGTTTACTAATTTCTTTTTACGGGCTAAAGATCCTGTACTCCAGAATTTTCTGTACCAGATTTTAATTGAATTTTTGGGTGGGGCTTTTTTTAAAAAAAGTTTCTAAATCTTCGCTGGGTTTCTTTACTGATTTTGGGTTTTGGCAAACATAATAACACATTTTCCCTTTTTTTACTTAACGAGAACATTTTCGCTTCCTAATTAAAAAAACTTGTCAAAATGACCCAAAAATGGCTGACAATGAGGCTTTTGCCTGTTATGGAAACGAGATAACTTTTTTTTTCCCCAGGCGACTTTTCAAAAAATCCTTTTTAAAAAAATATTCCTATTCGACATACAGTCAATTCTTTGGAGGTCAATAAATGCGTTTTTTTTTTAAGATAACCATAGCTTGTGTTACATTTTAAAGGGAAGATTAAATTTAAATATTGAAACATAAAACAGGGTGTTCCATTTAAAATAACAAAGTTGTCCTATATGGAAAATCGCCATTTTTTTTTTGAGCTAAGGGAATGTCGTGGGTAAAGATACGAGAATAAATTTTTAAAGAAATATAAGTATTTTTTGAAAACCGCATCTTGATATCTTTATTTGTTCGTTTTTCCCGGATCAAAATGGGTCAAAATATTGACGGCCACCCTGTATTTAATTCTTTGATACATTATTTGTGATATTTGAACCCTTGAAAATCAACCCTTATTATGATCTATTTAAAAAAAAATTGTTTACCCTAGGAAAATCAACATATTGTCAGAGAGTTGTAATTAATAAATGTGACTGCTCAAAAGTGTTACTTATTTAATTACGAAATTTTTTAATCCCTAAAAATCTATCCCTTACAATATTACAATGCAAAAAATAGTACAAAACCGCGGATTTTTTAAAAAATGCATCGAATGTCTGTGGGAATGCTCCAAAAAAATTGTTGTTTTAACCACAACCTCTTCAGTTTTTGTTATAAAAAGTTCTTTAAAAAACCATTTGTTCGTTTTTTCAAGAGCTATAAGGTCCTATATATTAAAACTATTTAAAACCCTTACTTTTTTAAGGAGGTGAATTTAAAGGGCTGAAACAAGGTAGTGCTCGTCTATACACACGAGTTTTAATTGTTTGAATTTCACTTAATTTCCGTCACACAGTTAATTAAAAAAAGGCAAAATTTTTGTAATTTAAAAAGCTACAATTTGATATCTAAGTAATTTTAACGTATTTTCCTTAGTATTCGAGTTACTTTAAAGAAATTTGATTTTTGCTTGCAGCTCCATTTTTTTTCAAATTTAGTAATTTAAATCGGTTAAAATTTTACAATGTATTTATGATACATGGATAAAGAGAACTGGAAATGGGCTACGACTCATTTTAATTAGGGTGGTAATTAGGGGGTTGTTTTCGAGGATCTTTGCACTCAAAAAATGTTGGTCTAACCTTATTTTAATCAAAGCTCACTCAACTTTTATGATACATACCTTTTTTTTAAAAAAAAAGGTTTTTTTGAAAATGCTAAAAAAAGTTATTATTAGTTTTTCTCGAAAAATACATAGATTTTGCGTTATTTGCCTTTGAAACTCTGAAATTTTGTGTTTGATGAATTAACAGCTAACCTTTAACAAACCACAACTTGGTTTGTATTAGTCCCACAGCAATTACTTGCTACAATTTTGTTATTTACAGTTTTTCTGATAAAATGCATACCAGTTATTTGCAAAAAAACTGATTAAAAACGTTGATTTTATCGAGAAAGCTCCGACTTTAAACGAAATAACTCGAAACGATTTTTTCAAAAATCATAAATTTTTGCTTGAAATCATTCTCTATCGATTCCTGTGGTCAAAATATTTTTAAAAAATTTCCCTCCCGAGATGGTTTGGAAACCCCCTAAAAAGACCCCTTTTCAAAAAATTTTGATTTAAAATTTTTCCCCCCTTTCTTAAAATTTCAATCTTCTTTATTTAAAACACAAAAGGGCTGTTTCTGGTGTATTGATTAGTTCGTAGTTTTTCATTCGTTTTGGTTTGTTGTTTTTTTTTTCGGAAGTAAAAATATTTAACATTCTTACGCAATTACATATACATATTTTTTAAGAATATAAAATGTAAATTTTCGGACATTTAGCAATATTGATACGAATTGAAATTTTATTAATTATCTCTCATTATAATTTTTGTTTCAACATTATATGTATATTCAAATAAGCACATTTATATTACAAAACTTGATTACTTTATTAGCATAGGGACATTAAATTTAGTTTACGCTTTCACTGGACCAAGTTTTATGTTAAAATAATGGAAACAAAGTATAAAGTGCGAGTTACTAACTTGGAACACATTTGATAAATCAAAACCAAGTATTTTTCTTTGAGCATATACCTACTAGAGGCGGTCCTGCCGCTCGGCAGTATCAACAAAAGTACAAGAGAGTAAGAAAAATCGGACTATTACGTTTCTCTCTTGCTCCAACGTGCGGATTGGTCGGTGGGAGTGTTATATATCAAGCTCTGAGTGCTGATTGGTGGACGGAGTATACCTAACCCTCCCACCGTCTAATTAGCACGTTGAAGTGAAAGATAAAGGTTATATAGTCTGATTTTTGTTTTGCTCTGATCGAAGGTGTTTCTGATTGCACTGAAAATCGAAATCCAAATTGTTAAGAGTATTTTTAAAGCGCATACAATGTTATACATACCTGCCTAATTCCATGTCGTCTGCGAAATATTAAATAACAAAAATTGTACCTAATAAAAACATATTTAACCACCATCAAACTAGCGAAAACTTGCCAAATCATAAAAGACTGGAACGAAATTATGGACAGTAAAAGAAAAGAGAAAATATTTACGATAGGCAGCCCGCGAAAAGTATTCCCAGACGCGATGTCCGAACTCGAATGAATGCCTTGCTGATTGTTGGGCAGTTAGTTGCCTACTAACGGGCGTCTCAATATTGTTTATTACGTTAGATTATAGAAAAATCCCAACAATTAATAATGTATTACAATGTTCGTTAAAAATAAATAAATAAGAAAATTAAATGACTGCCTTTATCAAATCATCACCAATAAAAAATATTATTAAAACGAGTTATTTATGCAAAAAAGTGTGTAAACTTAGTCTTTTTACGCACGGATCGCTTCGCTATATAACTTATTCAATTTTTTATTTGGGATCGATTTTTTCATAGAATATATTTATATCAGAAAAAAAACCTAAATATATCCAATTAGCATATTAATAAAGCGCCGTGTCATACAATTATGTTTGATAATAAAAATTATTATAATAATTTGGCAAAATGTTTGAATTATACGGTGTTCACTTTAGGCACTAGTGTGTAATGTAAATTACTGGACCTTTTTTTTGTTATACCCAATCTTGCAGAAATCGTATAAAAACATGCCAATTGACAAAAGTACTTTAGTGATTTAGCAGATCACGTTCGAAGGAATTGAGAAAATAAAAGCCCCTTTATCTATCCAGAACTAACCATGACTGCCTCTGGCTGATTCTCAGCCAGAGGGGGCAGTCATGGTTAGTTCTAGTTATTAAAGCGGTTTTTTATTTTCCCTTAATTGTATTTAGGCGTGAGCAAATCACTAAAAGTATACCTAAAAATTGAAAATAAAACCATTCCTCTCCCATCAATACCTTCGCCCGACTTCGACTGATGTCGTAAATCGTTCGTGTTTGGGAATACTTTTCGCGAGCTGTCTGCATCCGCTAGTGAAAAAACTTACAAATGGTAACTACGATACGAATGATACTACATAATCCAGATGATAAATCAAGCGTTAAAGATTTTACCACGAAGCCCGATCCGCAAAATATGATTTTGGCCTCATTTTTAGATGCAGTAATTAAACAAAGTAGTTTTTGGTAAATATTCTTCAAATTTGAATGTTATTTCTAAGATTAACCCATTAATGAAATAACTGTATTGCAAAACTTGCAATGTTAGATTCTTGAGGAAACTTTAAGCAACTTATAAATGGAACATCTTATTGTAATTTTGTAGAAAGTTTTTATATTTGTTTAATAGACTTCTTGCTTGCAAAATATAAAGATGTATTAAAATTTTAATCATTTTTATAGACCTTGTATGGAAATAAAAAATGTCTTATTTTAAAGTCCCTCAGAGAAAAATCAAGGATAATCATTAAAACATTATAAAAATCGAGCAATCAAACTTTCAAGGTAAAATAGAAACAAAGGGGATTAAAATGTTGTTTGACCTGAAAAACATATTTTTGGTTAAAAACACATGTTAGGTGTGTTTCCTTATTTAAGATTTTAGGTGATAATGAAATTTTCATTTTTATTTCAAAATCAATGGATGCTACTAAGAATGCTGGCAAAATTTGTTAATCTAAATGGAATATTTAAATGACGGATTTTGGTACGGTAAACTCATTTTGCTATTTTTGAGGGTGCTAGGTCAAAATTTGGAACACACCTAGGTTAAATGGAAAGGACCCGCATCTTGGAAATTGGATCCCGGTCAAATTATTGAAAATTAATATAGTATTCTTAAAGGATTCTGAGCAATAGTCTTTATTGGCACAAAGCTCAAAAATGATAGTTTGTGTTAGCATTATAAGGTAAAAATTGTACTAAAAAAAAAACTATTATTTTTCTATATTAATTATATATGGAATTGTGTAAATTTAATTTCCTAACTCATACTTATGATACTTATAAATAGAGGGTTTTGGGATTGTGCTCCGTAAATTTTTGGATTGTATGTGTTGAAAACTATTACTTTATAAAGTTTGAAAAACACTTGGTTGAAAACGATTTTCCATAGGAAAATTGCAGTGGGTCCTTTAAAATGCATTTATCTCGAAAACAGTGTAACTACTTTTTTAATAAAAAGGTCAAAATATTTAGCTTAAAAAGTTATGACATCTAAAACAAGTGGGTAGGCCTGTAGCTGGCGCCCTTTACCAGCAACATCAAAAGTATGGACAAATTTAAATTTCTTGCCTCAAAAACTCCCAAATCTCCTGTAATTTAGAAACGGGCTTGTTGTATTTAGTTAAGAAATTACGAAAAAATGAAAACAAAATTAAAAGTTTGATAATCTGTATCTTAGTTATTATCAACTTTGGGATATGTTTACGTTAATTGCATTATTTTGACTCTAAAGAATCTGAGCAGTTGCTCTGTGTCCCATTACTTGGGACACCCTGTATATTGCTTCCATAAAAGAGCGCAACTAAAAATACTAATCGACAAGCTCAAGCATTTTTCCAAAAAACTATTTGTTTTTAATTTATTAAATTTATTTCAAGTGGAGAATTCAGCACTTTCGTATGTATGCGATTACAGCATTTACTCTAAACTGATGAGAATACTCATCTTCTGTTAGTAACCAGACTTTCTGTTAAATCATTGAATTTTTTTCACGTATCTATAGATTACAAATGGAAAGTGAACATATGGAAATATACCGCTTCTCAATTGTACCTTTGTAGATTTATTATGCTTAAAAAAATCCGGAAGTTTTTCCGCAGTATAAAAAATGTTGTTTGAAATCCTTTTTCCCGAATGATTATTTATTTTTGTATTTTTTTCTTTTGGTTTATTTATTCATAACAAATTATTTTAATCAATTAAAATGACTTTTACAAGTCCTTTTTTTTAACATTATTGGGTAATTGGAGTTAAAATTTAGGTATCTATGCGTATATACCATAGATAACCTTAACTTAGATATAATGACTAATCGCATTTATGGCAAGTTTACGACTTCGCACTAGCAAACGATAGTGTCATTAAGCATGCGTATTTAAAAGCAGGACCAGTTCCTTGGACTTAGAAATTTGTATGTCATTAACTAATTTATATTTCTCTATATAATATATTTTTTATATTTAGATACTAAATTCTTTTATTTTGCGTTTCTATACATATAAATTGAGTGTTAGGTAGTAATGTAAACCATGAGTTAACAAAATTAATATTGCAAAATATAAATAGAAAATAGGGGGCTTAATAAAAGATAGGGTTAATTTCAAGACCCAGTTTTTGTACCGGCCTTAAATGGTTTGGAAACTGCTTAATTATTAAATGCGTGACTGTCAACTTTATGTTTTATGTCAGTTCAAAACGACGGAGTTTAAACGCTTTCATAGATGGAATGGCTTGGCTTGTTTGGGGATCAGTAAAGAGATGCAATAAACGGTTTTTGCGAGATTGAAACAGACTTATAAACAAAAGGGTAAAAAAATGCTTATACAAATAACGTTAACTCTTTTCCTGCTTACACTTATGTTTCTTTTCGGGTTAGCGATAAAGGATATTCTAAACATCTTAAATGTATTTATACAAAACGAGTATTTATTTATTGTGAGGTAGTTTGCTGCTGGCAGTGCGAAAGAGAAAAAGAATCATAGGATAAACCTTTCTCCGTGGCTCCAACCATATAGTTGATAGATCGATGCGAGAGACCGACAAATCAGCACGCAGAGCGGGTATATGGCGATTTTTCACCGACCAAGATCTACACGTTGGAGGGAGAAAAAGGTTATACTGCTAATTTTTTTTCTTCTTGCAGAAATGATCGTTTTCCAAGTGGCAAGAGTGCCTCTTAGTAGGTATATGCTCCAAGGGAATATAGTTTTATGTTGTAATCATACTTACTGACTTTTAGATTAATGCACACATTTTTTGTTCAGATTTTTTAATCCGAAATAAATAATTATAGTGATTTTTTTCAATTATGATTGTGTTACATAGATGAAACAAAAGTTAATTCTTAGATAAGCCACAAGAGTCATGTTCAGTCGTATTCGCCATTTTTATGATTGGCTAACTACAACTCATCAGTTGTGGAACCAGTACAAAATCTCTGTAGTCAGATAGCTGTTAACATTCAGAAGAACTAGAGGAATTTAAGGAGCTGACAATGGATAATATGCTTGTATTTTTGATTAAGAACAACATCTAAAAAAAAAAAAAAAAAAAAAACAAACCACGTTTCACCGGTTCAAAAACCAGTAACCATGTTTTTTTAACCAGTGTAATATATATTTTGTTGTCATCAATTGACGAAGTACGGAACTGGCCGGCGACGAATTTGTAAATAAATCGATCTGCTAGTCTGTTTTTTCCAAGATTTAGACCCAGTGATGACTAGAGCCGGCGCACGGATGTTATATTTTTTTCGCCCATAAAATCTCACTTTGAACCGCGCATCTGATAATTCTTTACCGGTCCAAATTGAAATCAGTGGTATATAGTACTTAAATTTTAACTCTAATAAGCCAATAATAGTAAAAGGAATTGTAAAGGTCTTTTATGAATTGAAATGCACTGACCAAAAAAAAAAGAAAATGAAAAAGAATTTTAAAAGAAATTTTAGTTCCAAATAATTATTATCCTCTTGATTTTATAAACAAATGCTTTTAAAATTTAAACAACCAAATTTAAGGCAAAATCAAATAAACCTTTTACAAATTTATTTCACCATATTCCTTGGCTTTAAATAACATTCAACGAATAGGTAATAAATTTAATATTCGTACTATCTTTAAAACACAAAGCAGTATTGATCAAGTAACAAAAACAAATCCAGGAATGTAAACAAAAACACAAAAAATGTTTATAAGATTCCTTTGTAACAATAATTTTATAGGTGAAACTTCCAGACCATTAGCAAAACGCATAAAAGAACATCGAACATACATTACAAACACAGAATTGTACATAAATTAAAAATTTGTTAACACGCATTTGATAACAACCACATAATAAACTGGAATGCTTCTAGCATTTTAGCAAAGGAAGCTTGTTTAAAAAAAACCCAAAATAAAGGGTATTTTAAAGAGGTTTCGAATGTTTTTATTTGCAAATTTTTTTAACCCCATTTTTTTTTTTGGGAATTGGATTTTATTGCATTGTGGAATTCAGTACAATTTTTAAAAATGGAGCCCTTACTGTCGAACAACGTGTTTTCATTATAAAAAACCCATTTTCAAAAAGGGTCTTCTGTGAGAGCCACATATCGGCAACTGGGGTTACTTTGGTGTACAAATCGTCCTCAGAAGCGACTATTCGCAAAATAGTGCATAACTTTGAAACTATCGGATCTTGCAAGATATTAAAACAAAAATACGGGAACGTCCAGCCCCGTTCCGTTGAGAATATTCAGGCTGTTTGGGGAAGGGGTTGAAAACCAAAAAGGCCCGTTAAAAAACGTTCACAACATTTGGGCATCGGCAGAACTTCAACTGGCGAATTTTTAAAAAAAAATTAGGTTTGCATCCTTTTTTAAAATTTAAATTATTCAGGAGCAAAAACAGGATCATGGAAAAAGTCGTGCTTTTAGCAATACAGAGGCAGAGGACAATAATTTTAAAAAAAAATCATTTTTAGTGACGAGGCCTACTTTCCCTTTAAACGGGTACGTAAATAAACAAAATTGTCGATCTGGGACAATGAAAATCCTAGACAATTCACGAAAAGCCAATGCATGCCCAAAATGTAACAGTTTGGTGCGGTTTTTTGGGGTGGGGTATAATTGGTCCGTATTTTCTTTGAAAATGAAGACGAACAAGCTGTTACAGTAAAAGGAGAGCGATACGGAACGATGATTGATTTTTTTTTTATGGGATGAGATAATGGAGATGGATGTAGACAATATATGGTTCCAACAAGATGGGGCGAATGCCATACAGCACGGAGGACGTAAATTGGCCACCAAGACCTTCGACTTGACGCCCAGATTATTTTTTGTGGGGGTTAATGTGAAAAGCAAAAACTTTTTCGGGAAAAAAATTTTCCCCCAACCATTCAAGAATTGAAAAAAGAAATTACACGAATAATTCGTGACATAACTCCAGAAATGTGTTTAGAAGTAATGGAAAATTTCCCCAAAAAAAGAATTGTGTCGAAAAAGTCGGGGGTGGGTTTTTGCAAAATATTGTATTCCACGTATAATTGCACTGTTCCGGGACGCAGTGCCATAAATAAACTTCAAATATGGGTTTTAAAACTTTCATTTTATTCGTTACCAACCTTCGAAACCTCTTATTGGGAAAACCCTTTAAAAGAAAATTTTTTCAATAAATTAAGATAAATGAATTAATATCTATTAATTTAGATAATACATGGTTACCTTGGATGATGCTCTGCACTGAAGCAAA